>JACXGJ010006584.1:0-33797 GCA_016801105.1 Esox niger | reverse complement strand
GTGTGTGTGTGTGTGTGTGTGTGTGTGTGTGTGTGTGTGTGTGTGTGTGTGTGTGTGTCAGTATGAAATAGATCAGGGAGTCCTGAACCAACCACAACCATCTTAAAACACAAACAAAAACTCACACAGGCAAAATGCTTACTGTTGCCGAAAATGCCCTTTGAGAGACTATACGGTTGACAACACGGCTTGTGTGTCTCTCTGTGTGTGTGTTGGGGGGGTGTTCATGTGCGTTTGACTGTGGGGGGGTGTTAGTGTCTGCTGTGTGTGTGTCGGGGGGGCAAGGGAATGGGTTTGGTGTCTGTCTGGGGGGGGGGTGCATACATGTTATTGTGTGCTGAGACCGGGGTCGAGACCCAATTCCCCCTCCGCTGTGCACCCCAGCCGTTCTCCTTGCAGCGCCAGAGCCCCCCCCCCTCCACCGTTGTTTGCCTGCTGAGGCGCTGCTTGCCGCCGGCTGACAGCTGACGGCTGCATATGACCAGGTTCAGCCAGGGCTGGGCGCCCTGCCGTCCCACTGACGGGCCCTCTGGTGAGGGGGGGGCTCTGACAACCTGTCAAAGACGGACAGCAGTAGAGCGTGTGTGTGTGAGCGTGTGTTTGTAATGGTGTGTGTGAGCGTGTGTTTGTAATGGTGCATGTGAGCGTGCGTGTGAGCGATTGTTTGAGATTTGAGTGATCAGTGAGATCATATGACAGACGGACGTTCCAGCCTCAGAGTTGTGTTGTGTGAGAGGATGAGACAGGCTGGGTGAGACAGGCTGGGTGAGACAGGCTGGGTGAGACAGGCTGGGTGAGACAGGCTGGGTGAGACAGGCTGGGTGAGACAGGCTGGGTGCGCCGCCTCCCTGTAACGGCTGTGCCGCCTCCCTGTAACGGCTGTGCCGCCTCCCTGTAACGGCTGTGCCGCCTCCCTGTAACGGCTGTGCCGCCTCCCTGTAACGACTGTGCCGCTGCTCTACTCTCTTTGCAGGTGGACTTTGCCAACCGGTTTGTGGGCGGAGGAGTCACAGGATCAGGTCTGGTCCAGGAGGAGATCCGCTTCCTGATCAACCCTGAACTAATAACATCCCGCCTCTTCACTGAAGCTCTGGAGCACAACGAGGTTCTCATCATCACAGGTCAGTCAGTACACTACTTCTGTCTACACTAGATACACCTGCTAGCCATCCTAGAGTACCTCCACTCCTACTACTACACCGACTACAACCGTGTCAAAGGTTTTTCAAAGAACCCCTAAACGAACCGCTAAGTATTTTGTTTTTTAGTTAATTGTTAGCATCCCTAGTGGGTATGAATGTCTTTGTGGGTTTAGATGGTTTGTAGGATATAAGAGAACCACACAAATGAATGTGTGATAATAAACCCTCAGAAGACCGAAAGGTCTCTTCTCTTGTGAAGTCATTTCAGAAAAGAAATGCCGGCACACTTTAGCGTTGTTACCCAGCCAGCCTATTCTCTCTTTCCAAGCGTAGACGGAAATACAGGTGAGCCAGCTAACTTCAAACCATTTCTGCAGGTGGTTGCAGGTAGTGACTATTAACCTAAAAGTGTCTGGATTAAATCTCAACGCTAACAAAGTAAAAATTAACAAGGCAGTTAACCCTAGACTGTTTGACGAAAACTGCGCTTCCTCATTAAGTGCTGAGGTTCTTTATTAGAACACGGCAATATGAGAAAGTAAAGTAAAATGCTCCTGCTCTAAATTGCTATGGATGAGGGTTCTGCATAATGACTTAAATGTATATTGACTTCTCTGAAGTTAGGTGAAACCCATGAGACCTTTTTGTCTCATCCTTCTGTTTGAGAATAGTTGCTGATTTGCGTTAGTGTGTCTGTGGACTTCCATGAGTTGCAATGAATGTAGTTAATGTGGGATAAGGAGACTTGTGTTGACTTCATTAGATGCAGGTACAGTGTAAGCCGCAAGTTTATCTGAGACGTGTAGATACGTCCAAAAACCCAAACTACCCAAGCTGATTTGCACTGGACCCATAACCTGAAGCAGGAAATAACAGTTGCACAGACAACCAGTATCTCACAGCAGTGTTGCTGTAAATGAAAGAAACCCGGTCTACCTGTCAGAAACCTCTCACAGCAGGGACCCAGAGGACCTACTGCCGGGAAAATCACTTCCTGGAGTTGTTACCCTCTGTCTGTTCTGTCCTCTGATTGGCTCTTCCTGAGTTCGGCCCAATCAGTGGTCTTTTAGTGGTTGTAAGGCGCCGTGGTTCTGTTGATTGCTCAGTCGGTCCATCGTTGTCTGTGGTAATTACTGAGAACATCAGGTGTTTTGTGAAAGGTATTGTCCTCAGAATGAAACAAACAAGAAATGGTTTTCTGTTACTGTAGTTAGCAACGGCTGTCAAAATTGATTAAATATTATTTTATATTATAAATGTACCAGCTGCATAATGTAGAAAGATCCTCGACTCTAAGAAATATTGGCTGATAGAAGTCAATGGGCAAAAAAAGCAGCACTTTGTAACTACGCTGTCCTTTTGAAACCGTGACTTCTGTAAGCATTTGAGCAGTGAAAATTATAATTTTGTGGGGGCCACACCTTGGACTTACTGTCTAGAACACTTGAATACTCTGTCACAGTCCCTGGGACCAACTGAAGACTTGTGGCCAAAGACTAGAGCCGTATTCTTCCAGTGGGTTAACCGTTTCTGTACACACAGCGTTTTATAGATTGGTGTTTTATTAGATTATCGCTAGGCAGACCTATTTTGCACTCTACTTGATATCCCTGGTTGTCCTGATGATAATTTGGTAAGACCCTTTACTGTCAGACAGATGAAAATACCCCCCAAACACAATGATAACGTTAAGCGTGGGATGGATGGAGTTAAGAATTGAAGTCATCTCAGATTGGCTTCATCCAAGGACAAAGGTAGCTAGCACTCTCCTGCTCTCTCCCACTCTCTGCTCTCTTTCTCTCTCTGCTGAGTGACTGGGGAACAATGTCTGAGATGTATTTTAGCCCAGGGCAGGCGCTGGCTGGCTTGACTGGGACAAAAAAATAATCTCCCCGTGCTTAAGCAAGCGTTAAGATGAAAAACGTCAGTGTCATTAAAATAGGATGGTCAAAAGGGGAGCTTCTGTATTGAGAAGAATTTCTGATATCCTGAGTTTTTTTCCCCCTTTCAGAAATGTGTCGGAAACGTAGTTTGTTTGAAAGTGAGTTGTTTGGTTGTTTCTAGGTAACATTATGGGCGGGTCTAAACATGGTCACAGTGTCCCTGTTGGGAGAAAAGTCACACCTACATAACAAAATGTGTGTCTTCTAATTAGCTGCAAGTGGCTTCCCTCAGGATCCCTCTGCAGACCGATCGCACAGCCGAGAGCTGGGAACCTGTCGTTCCCAACAAGTCAGCCCGGGTCACTTGTAACGGGACCGAGAGGAAGAGAGTGTAGAAGGGGGAATGGGGGAGGCGTGACAGTGGTGATTGGTGAGTTGTTGACTGAGGAGAGAAGGTATCGTGTGTGTGTGTGTGTGTGTGTGTGTGTGTGTGTGTGTGTGTGTGTGTGTGTGTGTGTGTGTACACTGACTGTACTAGTCTGGCTGGTGTCATGCTGTGAAGAATTCCCTCTTTGTCAGCTACAATCAGCATCCCCCTCCCCTTTTCTAAAAGGAACTGTTCACTTCATGTTGATTTGTCTGTGGGTCAATAGAAATTCTAATCTATGGTTTAATTTTCTTTAAAAAGCCAAGAATTATTCTCAGCCAGTAAGAATCTGACAGTTACAAGAAACTGCAACATGCACTTATTTCACTGCACATTTTTCTTTCCTTTCTAAAAAAGTTGGAAAGGAAGGTTTTGTGTAAGGTACAGAAGGGTTACAATTAAGGGACCACTCGAAATAATTGAGATCACTGGAAATAATTGAGATCACTGTGAAATGATCAGTTTCTCTGGTCTAACTCCTCATAGATATATGCACTGATGAGCTGCTCCCAGTGGAAGTGAAGGACATGGATCATCACTGAACAAGGGCTCATGTCAAGGTCTGGGTAGATTAGATGCTAAGCGAACAATCAGTTCTCGTAGTCAGCGTGTTGGATGCCGTAGAAATGGGCAGGAGCAAAGACCGGAGCAACTTGGTGGGACAAATTGTTAGGGCCATTTTATTATGGCCAGAAGACTGGGCCAGGGAATCTCTAAACTGGCAGGGCTTGTACGGTGGTCCCGGTCAGCCGTGGCGAGTACCTACCGACAGTGGTCCATGGAGGGACAAACCGGCGACAAGTTGTTTGGCACCCAGGCTCATCGATGCGCGGCGACAACAAAGGCTTTCCTGTCTGCTCCGAACCGACAGGAGAGCTACTCTGGCACACCTGTCCCTGCAAGTGTAAATGATGGTTACAGGAGAAACCAGAGCGGTCAGAGTGCCCATAATGACTCCTGGTCATCAGTGGAGCTTGGAGCAGTGGAAGGGGGTCACTGTACACACCATCATTATTCAGGAATGGTTTGAGGAACATGAAGAGTTCAAGGTGTGGCCCAGGCCTCCAGATTCCCTAGATCTCAATCGGTCGGTACTGTTTTGACAGAATGTGGAGGTCCAGGATCATATTAGGCAGGTGGTCAGAATGTTTTGTGTCATCAGTGTATATAGAACATATACATATACAGTGTATCTACAAGATATATTAAACCTGACCCTGGACAGTTACTTTACACCCCAGTATTTTGTTTTCCTCAGGATTGTTCTGGTCTTTGTCCCGTTGCTTCCTGGTCGTGAGGGTTGCCATTGGGGACTCAGCTGCCCTCCCCTTCATGCTATTTTTACTTCTGACCGCCCTCACGGCGGACGCAGTGCATCTCAGCCAGGCAATCCAGACCAATTCAATTAGGCACGGCCACTTTGTCGAATTTCAATGGGGGAAGTAAGATCCATTAACCCCCCGCCCAGCCCATGACAAGAGACACGTCACAGGGGAATGTGATTTAACTCTCGCCAGCCGGCAATGGCACAACGGCGTTCCAAGTGGCTCTCTATGCCCTGAGGTATTGGCACGGGTCAGAAAGAGTGCGGTAGGGTGCCATTCGGGACCCTGGCTGAGACCTGGGCCTTTAATAAGATGGGTCCCGACCCAAAGAAAAGTCTGCCAGCAATATTGGTGGTTAGTTTTCATAAAGATGATGGAACGGGAGTGCCTTAATGGAACAGGGTCTCGGGCCGATCTTCCTGCTCTGAGGTAATGAATTCTGTTACTGCTGTAATAATGTTAAGTGGCGAAGCATAGGGGACAGGCAAGGGTAGAACGGGGGGGGCTGGGAGGAGCTGGAAGGGGGGGGGGTGAGCAGGAGAATTAACTAGAGTGGGAAAGAGGGGGAGAGCAGGGCTGCAGTGGCTCGGGGTGGCGGGTGTTACGGAGGCTGAAGGTGATTCCAGGAGGTGCTCTGTCCTCCAGGAGGTGCTCTGTCCTCCCCGTTGTCTTTCTTCCTCAGTGCCTGATCATCAGGCTGAGCTGCAGAGTTCTTGGACG
Source organism: Esox niger (assembly GCA_016801105.1). Classification (NCBI taxonomy): domain Eukaryota; kingdom Metazoa; phylum Chordata; class Actinopteri; order Esociformes; family Esocidae; genus Esox; species Esox niger. The sequence continues at coordinate 28,300 of JACXGJ010006584.1, read as the reverse complement.
GGACGTCAGTTAGATGGATCTTTGGAACACACCTTAAATCCTAACCTGATCCCTAATACCAGCCCTGTCCAAACCCTAATCCTAACCCGATCCCTAATATCAGCCCTATCCAAACACTAATCCTAACCTGATCCCTAATACCAGCCCTGTCCAAACCATAATCCTAACCCGATCCCTAATATCAGCCCTGTCCAAACCCTAATCCTAACCTGATCCCTAATATCAGCCCTATCCAAACACTAATCCTAACCTGATCCCTAATACCAGCCCTGTCCAAACCATAATCCTAACCTGATCCCTAATATCAGCCCTATCCAAACTCTAATCCTAACCTGATCCCTAATACCAGCACTATCCTTAACCATTGTAAATAGCAACCTCATTGGACTGACATCTGAGACGGCGGTCTCGGGCATCAGGTCTAGATTTTTTGAAAGAACAAACCCAATATTGGGTATTCAAAGATCCAAACCGTGATGCGTCATGTTTGAATTGTGATTGACTGACTGTCAAACAGCATTCAGTTGTTATTTACAATGCGAGGCCAGTTGTAGATCAGTTGTGACTTGCAAAGATGAACAGATGTGTAACGTTTCAACGGTTAACTATTTTCAAACAGACTGTAGCCGGACATTGTCACGGGTGTAGAGAACTACGCGCCTCAGCCGTTTGGCAATACTGTTGATGAAATAAACCGTGTGTGAGTGAGCTGTGTGTTGGTGTGTAGAAGTGCTCTGTAGAGTGTTTCTGAGTGACGTCAGTTTGTAGGAACCGGGATTGCAGGAGTGTTTAGGGGTCAGTTACTCGTCCCGTAGTCATGGATCCAGTAACACTGGTCCAAATGCAGCCCAGGTCTCAAGGCTTTGATGAGGCCACTGTGCTTTTTGAAGCAGAGATGTAGTCGATGAACATCTCCCTCACTTAGGTGCTCCTCATGTCCCGGTGGAATACAGCGTTGTGGCGACAGTGAATGAATGCTCACGAAGGCAGAACCTGTCTGGTTGATATCCAGCTGTATGCTGTTTGTAAACCAGTCTTTGGAGTGTTTTAATCAAGATACATATGTGTGTGTGTGTGTGTTTACAGGGACAGCTGGAGGCTAGTGGCTAGCCCTTCTGTATATCTTGACAAAAAAGATTTACTGACATTTAAGACTCTGACAACAAAATCTCGAGGGAAATCATTTTGTCACTTACCTAGTTCTTGTTTAAAAACAGGTTTTTCCCTTGAAAGCTGCAGACAAGTTTTGTCTCTGATCTTTCCTGTGTCTTTCTGGTCCCTAGTGACCAGTCTTCAACACATTGTCATTAATAATGAGGTCTGACGCTTGGTATATTTACCCATCAAAGCGTTGGAGTGAAACATCCTAATCGTCAGTCATGTGTCTAGTCTGGTTTTAAACTACTCTTTCATTAATATGAAGTATCTACTTCTGTGCGTCTATATGCTGGGCTGTAATTACAGCTGTTTAAACGGGTGGCTTTTTGTTCTAATTGAAGAACAAAATGCCAACTGGTGGCTTTCCTCAGATTCTAACTGTTTTGTTCTGTCTGAATAAGATGGGTTAGCCTTTTTTCCATCCAGGGGAATTATCTATCAGTATGTCAGCGTGGTCCTTAATGGAGGCTATGACAGACTGAGCCTTTAGCATTCCAAAGAATCTATTCAGATGGTCCACTTGTGATGAAGGTCATATGTATCTGGCTGAGCTCATCCTGAAGTGCACGAATGAATGTGTTATCTCTCAGACTGCCAGGGAAGACAAAGGCATAGACTGTGTGCCAAATCACGCCCTATTCCCTTTAAAGTGCACAAAATATGCAATAGGGTGCCGTTTCTGATGCATTCCTTATCAATTAGCTAAGATCATTCTGAGTCCAGATGCTGGCATTTCCATGCTTATGTCGCCCTGCACTGCGACTGCCAGAAGCCATTTAGTTGAATAGATTAGCAAAGCTCTCAGTGCTTTAGCTCAATATGTAACTGTATTTTATAGCTTACTTAATCCCAGTCAATGCTATATATTATCTTAATGTCATTTTGTTAGTCAGTGAGTGTTCATCCATTTTGGTACAGTTATTTTGGAATAAGCAGAGACTTCCTGGGTTTTTCAAGTATAGCCTGGCTCTTCAGAATCCGTTTCTCCTTAAGAAAGGTCCTTACCGACTGACTAGAGGGCTGTCCTGTGTTAGTATGTTTACCCACATGCAAGGAGCAATCGCTGGAATGATTTCCTTTGTTCCCTGGTTAGTAGTGAGAGTTAAGAATATATAAGCTACATATAGCCAGACAATTACAAATAAAAGAAAGCAACATTGTACATAACATTGTTCACCGTAAACTAGCAGCAAACTGGGTAGTATTATTGAACATTATAGGTATGGCAGTAGTATGCATAAATCTTAACTAGCAGAAATGTGTTGAATTATTGAATATTATAGATATGTGGGTGTTAAGCTAATGAATGGTGGTATAGCACACTGCAACTACGTTGTGGGAATTATGATGAAAAATATATATACACAGCCAAAATATAGTAAGAAGATAAAGCAATAATAGACATAACACTGTACGTAGCATCAGTTTAGAGTACTGTAAACTAGCAGCAATACTGGTAGTAGTATTGAGATTATAGTCATGGCATATTATACATAACAATGTAAACTAGCAACAGTTTTTGAAAGATTATGATGGGAGTATGAGCAGTATGGCAGAAGTATTGAATATTATAGATACATATGAGTGTAATAAGCTTATGAATGTTACATGCAAAGGAATATTCTACTACCCATTAAAAGTACCTGAATGGACTTCGGAGCATCTGGAATGTTCCTGTGTGATCATTGTGGTCATGGATCAATGTTGCTGTTTGAGGAGCCTTATGGCCTGAGGGAAATAACTGTGTTTGAGTCTGGATGTGTGTGCTCCGATGCTCCAGTAGCACCTACCAGACGGCAGCAGTGTGTACAGACCACAGCCTGGGTGGCTCTGATCTTTTATGATGTTCTGTGCTTTCCTTTGGCATTGGGTATGGTAGACTCCTTGCACGGAGGGGAGATGGCGGGCGATGATGCGCTCCACAGACTTCACCACCTTCTGGAGGGACTTGAGATCTGCAGAGGAGCAGCTGCTTTACCAAGCAGTAATGCAGCCTGAGAGGATGCTCTCCATGGTGCACCTGTAGAAGTGGATGAGAGTTCTTACAGACATGCCAAACTTCTAGAGTCTCCTCAGGAAATATGGTCGTTTTGGGCCAGTGTCAACGGCCGAGTTGGCATGTCTGAATGAAGTGAGATCATGTTTCATGAACACACAGAGAATCTTGAATTCAGAGACTCCAGTTCAGCTTCATCGATGTAAATGGGGGCATGACCCCCACTCTACCGAATCCTGAAGTCCGCCATCATCTCTTTAGTCTTGCAGGCGTTGAGAGGTTGTTGTCTGGCACCATGTTGCCAGGTTCTCTACCTCCTCTCTAAGTGGTCTCATCATTGTTGGAGACGAGACCCAGGATGGTTGTGTCGTCTGTAAATTTATGGATGGTGTTGGAGCTGTGTGTGGCTACACAGTCATGCGTGTACAGGGAGTTCAGGAGGGGACTGAGCACACAGCCCTGGGGGGCTCTGGTGTTCAGGGTCAGTGCGGAGGAGGTGAGGTTGCCCATTCTCACCACCTGGGGTCTGCCTGTCAGGAAGTCTAGGATCCCCAGGAGGCTGAGGTTGACCTTCTTGTTGTTGAATACAGCTGCTTTCCAGTCACTTCTGTTCAGCGGTTAACATTAAATCATTACAAAAATAAGAGTGGCTGGCTGGCTTCAAAAGGCTTTCCTCACAGGAAAATATTTGTATCTCGTCTTACCTATTATAATATATTGTTTTTGTTTCTAATGGGATAGTGCAAGATTTTACTACTTGCCCATGTGTCTGCTAAATGGATGGACATGAATTGAATGTTGTCACTGCAGTTCGAGTCAAGGTTACATTTGAAAGCCAATCGTGTACAGTAGATTTCCAATCATTTATATGGCATTGCAGGAGTGTTCAAATCTGGACATCACAGCCAGATCCACTGAATGATTTAATTGCAACCCTCTAATCGGGGACTTCTTTAGACCTGGGACACCAGGGGGATGCTATTAATGGTGAGGTAGAACAGAACACCGGTAGGCTATGGGTGTTGTTGGGAAATCATTGAATACCCCGCTGATATTGGTTCACATTCTTCTAACTCCGAGTAGAGATATCCAAACGGTAGTTTTGCATATTAAAAATGTGAATTGCCAAAATCTCCCGCATGTTTAGCATTGACTAGCTGTCGGTATTGGTGTGTTTCTGAATTGTTTCTGTGTTGTTGTCCCTCCAGGCACTGAGCAGTACAGCACATACACTGGCTATGCAGATAGCTACCTGTGGAATGGGAAACATCAGGACAAGACCCCGAGGTATTTACTGAACAGACAGCAGTTAAGAACGCCCTGATTACATCCATTGATTTGTAGCCAGCGGTGTGCTTCAGACTCTTCATTACTTTGCCCTTTGGGGATTCAGGCTGGGTGTCGGTAAAGCACTTTGTGACAACTGCTGATGTAAGAAGAGCTTACTAAAATAAATGGGATTGATTTGACATAACCCCAAGTCAACATTTTTTGTCAACCAATTACAGAGATGCCTGGCAAAGAAGATGCACAGAGATTGTAGCAATGGACGCACTAAAGTTCAAGACCTTTCTGGAACAGTTTCAACCTGAGAATATGAACAGAGAACTGAATAAGGTGAGTAGCTGAGACTCTCATTGGCGGGTGGCGGAGACTCATAGGTGCGCGGCCGAGACTCTCTGAGGCGCGCGGCCGAGACTCTCTGAGGCGCGCGGCCGAGACTCTCTGAGGCGCGCGGCCGAGACTCTCTGAGGCGCGCGGCCGAGACTCTCTGAGGCGCGCGGCCGAGACTCTCTGAGGATGGTTCCTGAGCCCTGTACTGTTCACACTTGAGTTAAATCTGTCAGCCGTCCGATGTTCTATAGACAAAAATATGAACCTGTATTATTAATGACAGTGGAAGTTTGTGTAGCTGCAGCTACTACTCTTTGATGTTAAGCTTTGATCCTCCGTGTGTGTGTGTGTGTGTGTGTGTGTGTGTGTGTGTGTGTGTGTGTGTGTGTGTGTGTGTGTGTGTGTGGACATTTATGACGGGCCTATTGCCTTAAAATAATCATATGCATCAGTGAGATCTTAAATGCCCATTAAAGTTGAAATTAGCCTTGTCACGTTTAATTGCGAAATAGCTTTGGTTACGAGTCATTGCATGCAATCAGACAAACACAACGTAATCGCTACTGCCCAACACAAAGCCATCTGCACAGACCAACTTGTTCTCTTAAACTTTGAGGTAAACATTGGAGTTGGTTCAAGCATATCCTGGCAGGCTCTGTTCAACTTTTTCACTCCACTACTGTGCTTTGCTATATGAGACTGAAGCACAGGCTAGTTTCAGCCTGCTAGTTAAGGTTGGATTGTTTCTTACTGGTGTAATGTAGTCAAATATCATGGTCTATGATCATAATCCATCTATTGTAATCCAATACTTTATTGCTATGACTATCGTGTTATCTATTTAGTATATTGTGCTATTCGGGCAAAAGTTTGCCCAACCTCACACGTTGGGCTAGGAACCCAAAGATTATTAGTTCTAAACTCAGAGCCATTTGGGTCAAATCAAATGTTCTGAACATTGCTGTGAACCTTAATTGGTCCCAAGTTGCTTAATGTGAGAGCCCCTTTCCCAGCTCCATTTTGAAGAGGTTGGGTTACAAGCTGATGTTTCTGTTGGACCTTTTATTTTGTTGGTCCTTTTTGTTTTTTGCAAGAATAATGTATTCCTTGAACATGATCCTTTAATATATCTCACTGCTGTACTGGTATGGGTCTACATCCAGTGGGGAGTACCTCCGCTTTCACTTTATCTCATTGGATCATTTTGATGGAAATTGACTGTGCAAAATGAAGATGTTGCGTCGATATTGGCTCACTGACAATAAAACAAGCTGACAGTTCTGACAGTAGATGCTTGAGTAACAGCCTGACAAGGAGATCAATGCTGATTTGAGGGTTGTTTAGCCACCTGTCACATTTGCCCTTTTAAACCTGGAGAATATACCACTAGACAGAAAGATTTAGGCTGACTCCCATATTGCATTACATTCCCTATATGGTCCTCTTTTTTAAGTTATGACCCATATACAGATGTATTGGTCTAGTAACCGGCTGTTATTCAGGACCCAGGTGGGGAAAGGAGCGGTACACCCCATTCATTTAAAAAAAAAAATGTTTTGCTCTGCTCACTTCGTTTCTCCTGTGAACATGAATTTCCAGCACTCTGCATCCATCCTTTTCTTACTGCAGTGCCTTAATGTCACATTCAACCTGCCTGCCTGTCAGGTTGTACCAAAAGCCTCAATTTTTGTGAATGGCACGTAGAGCGGCACGCAAGGAATTGCCAGTTATTTTAACATTTAAATGTTTCAGGAAGGGATTCCAGCTCTTCGGAGTTGTCAAATGGTCATGTTAGAAAGGCCCAGTTAATAGTCGGGTGTATCATTGTGGTGTTTTCCCCCGGCGTTTCCACACGTAGCATCAATTCCGTTGAATAATGTGCCAAGCATGAGGCCCTGCAGGCTAATGGAATTACATTGTGATGTTATACGGTGTGTTCCATTTACGTGGGAACCCACTACGCTTCTGGGACATACAGACTGCATGATTATATTATTAAATGTGCCAGCGCTGTAGAACCGGAACCGGACTGAACCGTGATCCACAGCAGACCTGGGGCTAAAATATATTGCTTCCTTGCGGCTTTCCTGTTGAGTTGAATGAGATGTCATCGTATCGCGGCTAACTGGGATCCAGCCGAAAGCCAGCTGTGATCCGACAGAACGTCACATCAGCTGTTCCTTTCCAGCCATGATCCGAGGCACCGACAGAACGTCACATCAGCTGTTCCTTTCCAGCCATAATCCGAGGCACCGACAGAACGTCACATCAGCTGTTCCTTTCCAGCCATGATCCGAGGCACCGACAGAACGTCACATCAGCTGTTCCTATCCAGCCATGATCCGAGGCACCGACAGAACGTCACATCCGCTGTTCCTTTCCAGCCATGATCTGAGGCATGGACAGATCGTCACATCAGCTGTTCCTTTCCAGCCGTGATCCGAGGCAACGACAGAATGTCACATCAGCTGTTCCTTTCCAAGCCCTATTCGACAGAACGTCACATCAGCTGTTCCTTTCCAGCCATGATCTGAGGCATGGATAGAACGTCACATCAGCTGTTCCTTTCCAGCCGTGATCCGACAAAATGTCACATCAACTGTTCCTTTCCTGCTGTGACCTGACAACATTTCACATCAGTTCACATTACCTTTCCAGCCGACCTCAGTGTTGTAGAGCGGTTTGTTTCTTGACAGATTCATCTTCCTGGTCTGTGTGGTTGGTCTTTGTATTGACTTTGTTTTTTGTTGGGTCTGTATTCCAAAATGTTAACCCTACCTCCCCATCACCTTCAGGCATACTGTGGCTTCTCCCGACCAGGGGTGAGAGGTCAGGACCTGTCTGCTGTTGCCACTGGAAACTGGGGTTGTGGGGTGTTCGGGGGAGATGCCAGACTGAAAGGTACGTTTTGAGGTATCGTGGCTGATGTTAACCTTCTTTTCATTATGCAGTTATTGGGATCCTCAACATTTTCCGGGGCACATTGTAGGTGCTGGCAATGTATGTTTTTGTGGTGCAGGTACTGTTTATGTTCTGGTCCAAGTCAAGCTTTTACGTAGAGAATTGTGTGCTTTTTCCTGAAGTAGGTGAAACACAATCACAGATCCCAGTCATTGGTGTGAAACCTCCTTCAGATGCACTGGTGTGTTTGGTTTATCTTAAAAAACACATGGGCTGAAAAATCCTGGAATTCAGGGAGTGTGATTGAAACTCCAGCTGCAGTGCTGACCTCCAGCAGGCCCAGGCTGAATCCCAAATGGCCCTGTGTTCCCTAAAGTACAGTGCACTACTTTACCCAATAGCCCTTTGTACCCTGGTTCGAAGTGGTCCACTTTAGGTAATGGCCTGCGGTTTAGGAGTCTGTGCCTTTAGTGTGGCCGGGCCTCTCTTACATTTGTCTTGGTTGTGCAATACATTCATTTACTTAAAGCCTATTTGTCCCCTTATTGATTATATGACAATGTTAATATTTTTCATTAATAGTGGAATTGATTGCCTGCCCAAGCCCACTTATCCATTATGGCCTCAGTGTTTCTGGATCACCTCTTCAGAGAGACCTCAACTAGCCTACTGTATCACTGTCTATAGGCCTTTACACACCCTCACTAGCTTATTGTATCACTGTCTATAGGCCTTTACACGCCCTCACTAGCTTATTGTATTACTGTCTATAGGCCTTTACACGCCCTCGCTAGCCTACTGTATTACTGTCTATAGGCCTTTACACACCCTCACTAGCTTATTGTATTACTGTCTATAGGCCTTTACACGCCCTCACTAGCCTACTGTATCACTGTCTATAGGCCTTTACACGCCCTCGCTAGCTTATTGTATTACTCTCTATAGGCCTTTACACGCCCTCGCTAGCTTATTGTATTACTGTCTATAGGCCTTTACACGCCCTCGCTAGCCTACTCTATTACTGTCTATAGGCCTTTACACACCCTCACTAGCTTATTGTATTACTGTCTATTGTCCTTTACACGCCCTCGCTAGCCTACTGTATTACTGTCTATAGGCCTTTACACGCCCTCGCTAGCCTACTGTATTACTGTCTATAGGCCTTTACACGCCCTCGCTAGCCTACTGTATTACTGTCTATAGGCCTTTACACGCCCTCGCTAGCTTATTGTGTTACTGTCTATAGGCCTTTACACGCCCTCGCTAGCCTACTGTATTACTGTCTATAGGCCTGTACACGCCCTCGCTAGCCTACTGTATTACTGTCTATAGGCCTTTCCATTTTACATAGCGGCCCAACTTTTTTGGAAACAGGGTTGTATGATGTAATAAATATTTGATTGCAATCCCAACAGAGCTTGTACTAAGTAACGTAGCCTAATCAACCTGCTTTATGCACCTACAAAACAAACACCAAAGGGAGGGTGCGATGGTATTCTTATCAGTTTCTTTAGCACTGTTGCCAGTTTGAGCAGCATGGTATTTCCTGGCTTCTATTTTATGCATGTATGCTAGTTATTTAATTAGCCTAGCGTCAGTCCAGAACCAGACAGGGAGACCCTGGCTTTATGAAGTCAACTGGCAGGGTGGTTACTCTCTTTAAGTTCTCTATAATGGTGTGCCTCTGGGATGGCATGTAGAGAACATGGCTAAATATAACCAAGAATTCCATTCAATTACCTGCTCTTTCATCCATATAGCTCCTTCCGTACCTTTAATTGTCTTCCATACCTTAACCTGTCAGAAGATAACTGGGGAAGAAAACATTGCCCCCACTCCCTCTGTTAAGATTATTTATTCAGCAGCGTTCCTAGCTTGTTACGGTTTCCTCTCTGTCCTTATTTCTTTGCTAATCAACAAAGTGTTTATTTGGACTCTATTAAATATTAACTGGTCTTTGGGGTCAGAACCCGTTTTCGTTCTCGGCGCCTTCTCTGGACTGACACAGCCAGCAAATACCTTTCACGTGTCAGTTCCTCTGTTTGAGATGTGACACAACTGGCTCCACTGCTGACTCCTTTCTCCACCTCCTCTTTCTCTCACCGTCTCCTTTTCTGTCCCTCTCCACCTCCTCTTTCTCTCTCCGTCTGCTGTCTTCCTCCTTCCGTCGCCCCTCCAGCTCTGCTCCAGATGCTGGCAGCTGCTGAGGCGGGCAGAGACGTGGCCTACTTCACCTTTGGTGACCGTGCCCTGATGATGGACATCCACGCCATGCATTCCTTCCTCACGGAGAGAAACGTTAGCGTTGGTGAGAAACAAGCGCACACACACACACACACACAGTCTCTGATCCTCAAATGGAGACACTTTGGTAAGACAGGTCTGCCTCTCCATGTGTAGGCTGCTCTCGTGGCTCTGTAGGATAAAATTGACTTTGGGGCATCTTTAGGGACCCCCCTCTGCACATCATGATGGCTTTACTCTCTCTGCTCACGTCATATGCTTTGTTTTGGTTAACAAATAAAAGTATTTTATTAAATTGTTTGCTGATACTGTATTTTTTTAAGACCTTTGGATAATTAGTATCTCTTTTTATTAAGATTGATTTAAAGTTGAATCAAATCTAATATGCTCCAGTGTAAGTATTTATTCTCTCTAAGCTCTCTACGGGCTATTAGCAGTTTGGACCTACTTGTTCAATTCTGAAAATCAGTGACAAACACCTGGGGGGAGAAATGAGTGCCAACCGATATGGAACTTTGTGTCTAGTACCAGTTAGGATTTCTTGTGAGTGAAACGCCCCCAATTATTTATAGATCTGCCAATATCTGGACCTCACTAGCTAGCTGATCCCTCCTTACAAGAGGAGCTGGTGTTCACTATGAATGGTGGTGAATGTAGTTTGCCTGTTTTTACAGAATTCTATTCAAAGCATGTATTTGCTGTACTGGAATAATAAGTGCCACAGCATGATTGAATGGTTGGCCAGTAGTTTTTTGGTGTCTGTTTTTATTACCACAGCTCTTTATACCGCTGCACTGATGTTATTACTGACACCAACACTTCATTTGGATATATGCTCCTTGTTATTTCTCGCCTCAGATCAAGCACTGTGGTTTTGTGGTCAATTAACGAATGAAGTAGCTGATGTATGATGCACTGTTGGTCCTGTTTTGTAAGGGCTGTGTGTGAACGGATGAATGATTCTTCTGACAGTCTTCTGTGGTGTTCTCCTCTCCTATGAGCTGTCTATAAATTAATTGAATGGGTTAATTGTCTTCTGTGTTTGTCCTGTCTCCTAGGGGCTGTGTATAAATGAATGGATGAATATATTAGGTTTCTGACACTCTTGTGTTTGTCTCCTAGGGGCTATGTATAAATGAAGGAATGAATGAATGGATGAATATATTGTTTCTGACAGTCTTTTTGTGTTTGTCTCCTAGGGGATGTGTATAAATGAATGAATGAATGGATGAATATATTGTTTCTGACAGTCTTTTGTGTTTGTCTCCTAGGGGCTGTGTATAAATAAATAAATGAATGAATGAATGGATGAATATATTGTTTCTGACAGTCTTTTATGTTTGTCTCCTAGGGGCTGTGTATAAATGAATGGATGAATGTATTATGTTTCCGACAGTCTTGTGTTTGTCTCATAGGGGCTGTGTATAAATGAATGGATGAATATATTATGTTTCTGACAGTCTTTTGTGTTTGTCTCATAGGGGCTGTGTATAAATGAATGGATGAATATATTATGTTTCTGACAGTCTTTTGTGTTTGTCTCCTAGGGGCTGTGTATGGTCTCCTGGGTCAGTACTACCGGTCAGAGTGTCAGGACTGTCTCACCCGTCGGCCCAAGGTGAACCTTTACTCCTTCATCTACGAGGAGGTTACCTCAGCCTCCACTTAGACTGTAGGAATCCCGGTCAGCACTTCCTGGATGGTCCACGACAGTGCTGCCGACGGAGGGCTGGCCAGGCAGCAGACACACCCTACGGCTGAGGTCAGGTGGCCAATGAGTCGCCTTCCACGCGCACCGTGCCGGAAATCTACACTAACACCAAAACTCTCCTGTAATGTTGTTTTTTCCACCCTTTGACCTTTGACATTAACAATGAACAGCGGTGGGCGGCGGATAATGTGTCAAATTTAATTTCCTTTATTTGCTTTACAGTTATGAATAAAAATGTATGCATAAAAAAACGATTATTTTAGGGGACATGAGACCATGTATAGGCTGTGCCGTGACCGCGAGGCATTCCAGTCAAATGTTGTCTTCTCATTCTGCTGCTGGTAGCCAATACACAAATGGATCGAGCATGGATGTTGTGTGATTGTGATTTTTAATGGTGAAGCAAAGGTTGCCATCCATCTTATGAGTGTCATGTTTCCCGTCTTTACCACCTTCACATATCAAGGCTAATTTAATTGGTTATCAGAAATCCAGTAAAAAGAAATAATGAGTAGAGCAGGGCTTGGCAAGTGCTTGGAGCGATCTTTTCTTATCTAAAAGAATGTTCCGGTTGCTTTTAGAAAAATTATCTTTGTCTTTGATTCGTTGAATTCTTTTTTGCAGAGGTTAGAGGATGAGGAAAAGAATCACTGAAACATTTCTTTTCTTGAAAGTATTCTAGATTCAGTTTTAGCTCTCTGATTTTATTATTATTATTCTGTGCCACCAGTGTGAAGTCATGTGCATCATTGTCCTTAATCACTCCCTGTTTAATCTTTTTATGAGATGTTTAACTAGGAGAACTGGGTTTGTGTCCATGAAAAGTTTATTTTAGTCAGATAATGCTGTATACCTCAATCCCGTGAGTCATTGAATGGAGAGAAATTGGTTTTCAAATGTTTTCTTCGATTGAATATTGATTTTTGTAATTAATAAATGCGTTACTAGTTGTATAGAAATATTGTTTTTCGACATTGTAATATGATTTTAGGGGTCAATTAAGCAACCAAGCATGAGGGCTGTGGTATATGGCGATTTACCAGCACTAAGAGCTTTTACCTGGGAAAAACAATGGTGTATTGGCAATTCACCATAAACATTGGACAACATCAGCAACAGTTTTTGGAGGTTATATATATATATATATATATATATATCTCGTTTACCATGGGTTTCAGCTGTTCAATATGACACTCAGAGGTTTGGTATATGGCCAATATGCCATGGCTAAGATCTGTTTGACCCCACCCAGTGTGCCTGCAAAGCACTTATTGCTATTATAATATGAATTGTTTAGCAATGCAACTACAAAAGTACACAATCTGCAAGCAGCGCTGAGCGTGTTTCAGCGTTCAGCTACTCTTGGCCTTATTTCACCACCTGTGCATTAAGAAATCCATATGCATAGTCTCTTCATAGATTCTCCAAATGATGCATGAATGAGGTTTATTGTCCAATGGTGACCCCATGTGGACAGATTGAGCCTTTGTTTATACGTTAGCTGGATTCATAACCCTGATTATGTGTGCCAAATGTAAATCACACTGATACAGGTAGAGATATTGCCATCTGCTTGTTATGGCGCCACATTGTGGTCAAACTGAATTTACTTCCACATGTTACATAAGTGTTGTGGATATGTACATCAAATGATGTTATATCAACTGTGTATGGCTTAAATGCATATGTGTGAAACCACACCCACTTGAAGATTGATTAGTCAATATCAGCCATGTTTTTATTTGTACTATTTTGGGGTATGTATTAATAAATGGCCTGGGTTCATAGACATATCAAATCATGTAAAAATAAGACATTTGGTTTTATAGGATTAGATTTTTAAGAATGTTTTCACCTATTCAAATTATCTGAAAATCCACAAAGACCGAGCTAATGGCTCCCAATGGCAAGCATGTTTCTTGTGAGGATCAACATTGTTTCATTTATATGCTAATATGTAAAAAAACACCCACTTAAAGGTTTATTGGTCAGTAATAACCACATTTTTTTATGTACTGGCTTGGCAGAATCATATTTCACAGACCTTTGTCTAGGGGTGGAGCTTAGCTTTCTCTCCCATGTGTGACAGAGGAAGATAAGATAAAAATGTAATACTTCTCAAAAATGTTGAAAGGTTCATGTACCGTAATGAACACACACTTGTTATTAGGCTGCAAAAAAAAACTTACCTGCAGTAACATAACTTCTGCTAGCTGCTGTTGGACCTGGATCGTAACTATTTTATTTCTACGTTCCATATTTATGTTTTGTTACTTAAGCTAGCTATTTTCCACAGTTAAAATCTTTAGCGAATGAGCTGACAAGATTCAACGTTACACCTAGGGTTGCCATATATCACTGATATTATATTGCTAAACCACCTGCAGACTCTACATAAAAACTGCAAAAATGCAACTTCTTCTGTACAAACCTATTCACATCTGGTGACAGCCCCATGGTCACAACATTCAAATGCATTTTGGAATAACAAAACAAATATAGATGTTTATCACTTCAATGTCCACTAAATAGCATCTTGCAAAAAATCATAATATTATATTTTGCTTGAGATATTTTTTTCCACCTTAAGATAAACTTCTGGGGCCCTCTGATTTTATCACCGCCTCTGCCTTGGTCTATTCAAGCCAAATATCAAAGGATGTGAAAATCTGACATTTATATAGACTATAGGATTATCATTTGTAACAAAATTGTGGAAAATGCAATATGGTGGAATCCCATTGGCAAATGTTTTCCTTGTAAGGAGATGCACAATTGGAACACGTTTTATTAATCTAGGACGTGGGCGTGGTGAGCTTTCAAATTTGGCAACTTTGGAGGCTTATTACAGCGCCACCATGGGGCTGATTTCCATGCCATTGCACCAGAAGTTGTGGCACTTGAACCTGTATGAGCATGAAAAGATGGACCTACTTGAGCCATTTTATCTCATTAAAATTTGCAAAAAGAATCGAAAAACACCGGAAGAACAATAAGGTAAATCATAACAATAGTGTTTCACCAGTGAACTGTTATATAAACATTAATAAATAACTGGTTGTACATGGTCTCGTATACCATTACGTTCAGCCAATCGAACCAGATGGTTTTATTGTCATAATTGTAACACGGTATGGTCTTGCAAATAGATTTTTTCCCTACGTCAATTATTCACAGGAAACTATTTGAATGGCGTCGTTCATAAGAAACCCATGCTACGACTACGTCGGTGAGCGATGGTTCTGATCCAGTGGACACTGGGCTATTGACAGTTTGAGTCCCAGCTCCTGTTGCCGCACAGCAGAGCGTTAACTTTTAAAACCTCTCAGAACTGTGGCCTTTCCCTTTCACTCACGGTTTAATAAGGTCATACCTTTTCTATGAAGTGTACGTGACACCTCATTAAGTGGGGACTAGATCTGAGGGAGGTGGACGGTCTGTGAGCCCTGCCAGCCAGAAACCTGGCTTATTTTTTTTTTATAAATCAAGAGCAATGGTACCCTATTCCCTGAGGCGCCTTGACTAAATGAGTGCACTACTAGGAATAGTGCTGTTAATGAAGTGACCGTTATTTAACGTTATTAAGCCTGAGCGAGGGGCGTTGTGGGAGCTGGCGTTTCTGTATGCTGTATTGTCAACGATGTCTAAACCCCACACCTCCATATCGCAGCATGTGCAGAGTGTCTCAGGTGGGAGAACCGAGATCTCGTTGTTCTAATCTGTAACGTCGTTCGGAGCCGCCAAATGACGCGCGGCTGTGTGTGGGTGATTCTTCGTGAGCGAGAAAGTTTGGGGCATGGGGTCTGCCTTTGTGAGGTTTCACTCAAGCTGTTGATGTGTCCTTTAGGCCCTGTTGAAATGTCATTTAGGCCCGTTTATCTCAGGGCCTTGCAACTAGATAGATGACGAGAATCCTGCCCAAAGACAATTATCTTAATGAGTCCCTGGTATAACTAATTAGACAATCCAGAGACAATTCAAATAATACAGGTGTTGTCTCAATTATTTTTTCTTTTTTCTTCCAGATAGTTTTTTTGACAGGGTGTGTAATATTTGTTGTCATAAAGAGAGCCGTTGCATAAAGCTAGCGTTTTTATAAACGTCATGTGATTAATGGCATTAAAGGATCTAGGACGCTTGACAATAAATAATGTATATCAGGTTTTTTATGCCTGGATCCAAAAAAATCTTAATGAATCTCTGTTGTATCAACATGCAGTATTATTTGTCTTATCTGAAGCCAACATTATGACTCAGAAAACTGATGCAATTCATTGCTACTTTTAAAATATATTATGCATAACACTATGCAAATTAGATCAATATGAATTTCAACGCATCGTAGCCATTCGTTCGTTAGAGCTGACCTTTCTGGATATACTGTATGAGCAACACACCAAGATGTGAGGATGACTCTCGCTACCTCAAAGGGAATTAATTCAACAGTGAAAACTGGTGAACGTCTTCGACAATTCCATTTCTGGACCCAGCTGTCATGGATAATTCAGCAACTGTTTGAGGTGTGATGACGTAGTTAAAAGCTCTGTTTACTATCTGAAAATGTAGCTTGTTTGGATGGAAGGAAAGAATCACCGAACCCAGTCGGTGTGTTGCTGCGTTGGGTAACTTAGCTGTGGTTTAACCCAAGCTCGCGGTCCATCGGGTCTCGTTTTTTTCTCCATCGCTCTCTCTTCGTCTCTCCTTTCTCTCTCTCTAGATAAATCCCTCTCTCAGTGACGTTTCTCCCTTAGCTCCTTTATTGCACAGCGGCTGACTCGCGAGTATTTTCCATCCCGAGGGACCCGACCCTCCTGGAATCAGCCTCAAAATCTTTGACTCTCTATCAAACCACTTTAGAGGACCACAGACCCGTGTTGTAAAGTCTACAAGGAATAAAACCCACATTAAATGCTACTGAAATTAGGATTTCTCACCCACTTACAGGAAATGAATGTTATAAATAAACAGAGGGTTTATCGGTAGTGCGGCAGTCTAACTAGGTAACCAAATGGATCTTTGTTAAGCATTGATAAACCTAATCAAAAGCTGTTAGGTTGTGTGGGCGGCTAAAATAGACATTACCTCAACCATTACCTGAGATGTATGAGGACATGTTTCTGTTACTATTTGTCTGTATAGCTTCAGCATGTTGCACATTAATACATTTTGTTCTCAAAACGTTTGAATACATTTGAATTACCTTATCAAATATAGTGCGTGAATCCAGACATTTATTCCGCACGTAAAGCCATGGATGCAGCTCCTCCCCAATCAATATTTAGCATTTGGCTTTACCTTCAGATTATAATGATTTATAAATGTAGTGGGGAGAGGAATTTATTTGTACATCAATACTTTTAAATGAGAACTAATGCATACAAAAAAAACATAGCATTCTTTCAGTTTCTCTCCAAAGCATACATTTCAGTAATATCAAAATATTACAAGGTGATGCTTGTTTTTGGGTCAGTGTGTCGTCCTCTGTTCGGCCAACAAAATAACCTACTAGAAAACCTGATGCTGGAAATTTGACTTTACATCCATGTTTTTGTCCACATACCTCACCATACCAACCTAGTGCTCCTTACCACAGAAACAGACTAGACAATTGGATGCACATACATTCAAAGTCAGACTTCTTGACCATAATATGTGTTGCTGGAAACCTCGCTTGGCACCGATGAGGCTTGTGGAGCGCATTAAAAACACAAATTGAAGATTTGGCTTGCTGGCAGGGCGCTGGGTTGCCTTTCCTTCGCCAAGTTATTTTCACAAAGTTTTCATGTCCTGTTGTTCCATGAAAAACCTTAATTCCTTAGATTTTCTGCTTGCTAACTGTATACACTCACAGTAGGTCTACACTCTGCTCTTGCTGTAAGTCATTGTTCAACTTATACAATTACATTGTGTCATTTTCTACTGCTTATGCACAGTAGCGATTACATCTTTAGTTCATGTACTGTCCAACAAGCTATCCCTGACATAATAAACATTTATCATATGGCTATTTATTTATACATAACTATATTGTCTTGCCCATGTAGACAGAACACAGTGAGTCACTGATCTGGTGTTTTAAACTCTACTACAGTTCATCTTGGTGACTCTTCACTGACCTGGAGTTTTAACCTGTAGTACAGTACAACTGGGTGAGTCATCATTGATCTGGTGATTTTTACCTGCAGAACTGTACAACTGAGGTATTCTTTATTGTTCTAGTTATTTAACCTGTAGTAAAGTACAACTGGGTGAGTCATCATTGATCTGGTGATTTTTACCTGCAGGACTGTACAACTGAGGTATTCTTTATTGATCTAGTTATTTAACCTGTAGTAAAGTATAACTGGGTGAGTCATCATTGATCTGGTGATTTTTACCTGCAGGACTGTACAACTGAGGTATTCTTTATTGTTCTAGTTATTTAACCTGTAGTACAGTACAACTGGGTGAGTCATCATTGATCTGGTGATTTTTACCTGCAGGACTGTACAACTGAGGTATTCTTTATTGTTCTAGTTATTTAACCTGTAGTAAAGTATAACTGGGTGAGTCATCATTGATCTGGTGATCTTTTAAATTGGGGCTGTCATAGTCCTTGTACCTTTTAAGTGTAGTGAGAACGTGTGGTAGCAATGTCGTGGGATGTTATTGTGGAGTTTTCGGTGCAGGAACGAGATGCTTCGATGATAGACTTGGCTTGAAATAGTTGGGTGCTTATGTCGAGCAATCATACGTTTAGTAGCTCAGGCAGAATAACATTTCAGGTTGATTATGTTTTCTGACAGATGGTAGACGAAAGGTCACAAACACACGTGTGGGGCGCCATCATGGAGAACGTCCTGTGATGCTCTCTGCTTTGCTCTGAGGTCTACCCTGTGAAGGGTGCCACTAACGCTCGTTTGATATCAGCATGCTCTAGACAAATGCCTCTGCCTCAGGACTTAACCTCGTAGGGGACAGAGCTCTGCTCAGTCGAGTGACAAATCTCTGTGAAAGTCAAAGTCCTACGCTCTTGAGGAATTCACCCTGCTAGTAAGACCATCTACCTGAATCACTGTACAACACAAGTTGTGGCAAACTATCTATTGGAATATTCGATCACCCATTTCAATAATGCTTATTATGGAATAAATTCGACTGTATATGCCAGATAATGTAATGCCCATAGATGACTACCCGTAGTTCTAAAGTGAACTATGATTTCAAAATGACAAAAGACTCCATGGAAACCGCTGTTTTTACTGCTTCGCAATGTGCCCCTCTACGTATGTGAGCACTGGTTGACACGTATCATGTTTCATCATTCTCCGCTGCTCTCTGGGCAGATCTACAGCAGTATAGCATTGCGTGTGTGCGTGCGCATGCGCGTGTGTGTGCGTGTGCTCGTGACGGTAATTGTTCTCTCTTGTGACCATTTTACATGCTGAGATGGTTCCAGGTCCAAAGGCAACTTCCTCCTTTACAAACACTGATTCTGCTTTCATTCTGACTCTTGTCGCTGTTTGGATTTAACCTCCAGTCACAAACACGCTGAAGCATAACGGGGGAGGGGGTGAATCCAGGCTATCCAGGCGGTACCAATACTAGGTCAGCATCACACCCACGGTCGCTGAGTCAGTCTTACTCTGGGACACTAGAGAGAGGTCCAGTCATCCAGCAGTAGTACTCTGGCTTATTGGACACGTTCAGCATTTTATGAAGCTACATAAACACACAAAAGCAGCAGCTTTTGACCTGGTCGGACATTCTGTGTCGCGGTGGATTTGACCGCCTGTTGGCTAACATTCACAGTTGGTAATTGACTTCCTGTCCTGTCCTGTGTCTCTCTCGAATAGGGCGACAGTGTAACTGGACCCCCCCTGCCTCTGACCCCAATTTTATACACCACTATATTATTGTGCCAAGGGGGTGGTGTCAGTTCTTCCCCATTGTAAATCTAAGGAATGCGCTCTCTACATTTTCCTCGTCTCCTGCCCTGTTCAAACTTAGGAGGATGAGGTCTTGGCTCACACCTCAGGACTATCAGGCTTGAAAGACTCGTTGCTGTGCTTGTCCAAAGGCCACCTGGTTGTGTTGCAGATCGAGACGATACCCGATGATTCCAGCTGCCACTCTCCTGACCCCCCCCTTCGGGTTGTCCCTGTCCTTGTCCATCTGGTCTTCTGACCTGGACTAGGTTTAATAGATAGACTCTGGGCTCAACGTACATTTAATTATTATAACTTGTACTCTTAATGTTCACCCAGCACAGCCAGAAGGGAACTGGTCACCCCTCTGAGCCTGGTTCCTCTCTAGGTTTCTTCCTACATTTCTGCCCGTTTTAGGGAGTTTTGCCTAGCCACTGTTGTTGCTTGCTCCTTGGGGGCTTGCCATAGGATGCAATTGTGCAGCACAGAACATGCCTGGAACTCGGACTCTCCTGAACCAGTTGGCGGGTTTCAGCACCGTTGCCGTAACTGCAAACTGGACATGACGTCTCCCACCACAACTGAGCTTGCAGGCGACTGACAAGAGCGTAATGAGAAGTTCTGTCCGACATCATTCGCTCGGGATGGTCAATGACTCATGGCTGCAATGGGGAGCAGAGACTATCCAAACTAGCCAGTGGCCCCGACTAGATCCCTTTACAGTATCTTCGCCGTTCAATGGAATACTCCTGGTGTCCTTACGTGCTCTGGTTTTGAACCCCAGAAGCTACACATCGTTGGCTCAGTCATTGCGTACTTGTTGCGACGTCTTCTCTGTTTCTCCACGCAGTACAAAACACCATCTGCTCTGGAGACCGGTTATCTCTGAAGGAGAAAAACAGACACCCTCTGTCTGTCCATGTCTATCCATCTTTCTCTCTTTGCATCCCTCTCTCTGTCTCTCTCCCACTCTCTCCATCTCTCCCTCTTCTGGCAGTGATTTCAAAGTAACACAGGCAGCAGCTTATTAGAGAAACACAGGGGACCATTATTTTTAACTTTGCGATAAAACTGCATATGTTTGATAAAGGCTGCCGGTTGGTTGTTGGGTCCCAGCCCCCCATAAGACTGTGAGGTAGAGAACTGCGGTGCAGTGACTAGACCATGGAAAGCAACAGCATTGGCGGGGACAGCTGGGTTTCTCTCATTTCAAAGCCTTCCGTGGACAGATGTTACTTCCTCTTTCAAAGGAGCCAATTTGCTGGGCTTTGGCCCTTGATCATTTCCTAGAATGTTGTCAAATTCCCAACCCATCTGTTGTTGGGGTGAAAAATCCTATTTCAGGGCAGGAAGTCTCACAGTAGCCAGCTTGCTGTTCCTTTCGAGTTGTTTTTGCCTGGACTTTGTCAACTTTGTGATTAGATGTGGGTTTTGACTGCATTTGGTTTTGGTGCTTTCCGCGTTCTTCGGTGTGGGCAATCGGAAACTGAGATGTCTGTTCCTTTATTAAGCAGGATCTGTGACACCAACTGCGTGAACACACATGCATGGATGTGTCTTTGTAAACAGGGAGTTGAGTGGCCCTCAAACCAGGATGGGTTGTTGGCAGAGTGGGCTTCCAAGCTTCTCCATGCACCAGGCTTGTTGTAACACTGTCACTACTGGACTGGGATGGGCAGAGGCTTTGGAGGGCAGAGGCTGGTGTGAGGCTGAAACTAGGGCTGGGGTTGGCTGGCCAGGGCTGGGGTTGGCTGGCCAGGGCTGGGGGTGGCTGGCCAGGGCTGGGGTTGGCTGGCCTGGGCTGGAGTGAAATGTGCTGGACTGTTCTAGTTTTAAGACTACTCTAGTATTCAGATCCTTTGCAGTGACATTCCAAATCTTGATCCTTTAAACATCCTTGAGTCTCTGGAACTTGATTGGAGTGGGTATGGGTAATTTAATTAATTGGACATTATTCAGAAAGGCCATAACCTGTCTATAGAAGGTCCAACATTACTGTGATGGTCATAACAAAACCTAAACCATTGGAGCAAGTTCTCTAGCCAAACTAAGTAACCAGAAAAGAAAAGCTTTGGTTAGGATTGTGACCAAAAACCCTGCTGGTCAACAGAGCTTCAGAGTGTCTCTGAAGATCTTCAGTTCAGAAGGACAACTTCCAATCAGGCCTTATAATGGCAGAGATGTGGACTCGAGACACATTGTGACTTGAGACCTGACTATGTCATACAGCTGGACTTGAGCTGTTTGACTCGGGGGACTTGTTGAAGATTTTCCCAGCACCTTCCTCTGAACCTATCTCACCGCTGTCTGCTCTCGCTGCCTGATGCTCGAAGACCTACTGTTCAGTGATCTCAAATCCATTGGGTGAGGGTGGGGGGGTAACAACCTAGACCTAACGGCCGGTCGTCAATGTCGGGTCGGCCACATGCTATCATGGCATCCGGATTATCTGGACATGTTTTCAAAGTAGTTGCATTTGGAACTTTGCTGAGCTGGGGAGAGAATGGCAGCAGTATGCGAAGCAAAAATTACTGACCTGTGTGGTGGAAAAATTCCTCACATCTCAGGAGTTTGTGAATTCAGTAGTAGATTTGAATGATGTCACAAAGCCATGCTGATCTGCATAGCATCCACTCGGCTAACTCTGCAGAAGAACCGACTTACAAACTTTAGACACATTTTTATACAGTATGATTATACAATGATATTAGGCCTTCCTAACCTCTGGGCCTTATGCAACTCTCCTTCCCAAATCTTCCATCATTGTTTCACAACCATCTAGGATCTGACCAATAAGCTGCTTTAATGAAACATTGGTGGTGCAAATTCTAGAAGCTTCATCAAAATATCTGAGCAATGAAAACATTTATTTGTTCTCCGAGCTCAGGGAAGCACTAGTCAATGACTCCTTTTTTCCAAGCACAAGGAAACAATCAATTTTACTCTTCCCAAGGGCTTCAAAGACAAGTAAGGGCACAGTAAGGAAAGAGACAGAGCCCAGCTGTTGACCTTCACACACAGAAATCCATACAGTATACCTTATTGGGCAGCAGCTGTTCTTTCTCAATAAGTAAATATGGGGAAAAACCTTTTTTGCAAAAATAGACCGACTATTTATAAACAATTTTTGGACCTTGAGGACCAAGTGACCTGTTTACATGTTTTAACAAGTGTGTGATTGTGTGAGTACAGATACATTTTTTGGAAAATACCTCTACACATGCCGCAATGTCTAACTTTGTGATACTCTTAAAATCCCAGAGAGGTTAGAACGATACTATCTAGCAGGCTAACGTGTGTTAATGTCAGAATGAGATTCCTTTTAACTAAAGGAACAATAGTATATCGCAACAGAGAAAGTTTTAATCTTTTTCATCATTATAACAAACATATTTTGACTATTGACTGAAAATAAATAAACAACTTGAGTTGTCTCGACTCAATCTGAGCTGTGGGACTCTACTCGAGACTTGAGACTTACCTGGGACTTGCAACAATATGACCTGGTCCCATGTCTGTAGAAATGCATATGACATGCCCAATAAACAACCTTGAGTTGATGAGGGCAAATATTTTATGACTAATCAAATATTTATGTCTGAATACCAAGTGCAACATCTTGTGAAAAAAAGGCACTGCTCAACACCTGGTAAAAACCATCCCTACTGTGTAGCACTGTGGTGGGAGCATCTTGCTGTGGGGGTGCTTCTTGGCAGCAGTGACTGGGAGACTGGTCAGGATTGAGGGAAGGATGACAAGAGCAAAACACAGAGGTCCTTGAAGAAAACCTGACTCGGAGTGCACAGGATCTGAGACTGGACTAAAGATTAATCTTTCAGCACGACAAAAACAAGACATCTGTGATTAATGCCTGGACTAGGACCACATTGTACATCTGTGATTAATGCCTGGAATAGGACCACATTGGACATCTGAGAAAAGACCATTGACTGTTCACTGATGCTATCCTTCCATTCTGCGCTTCAGAGGATGTACTGTAAAAGGAAGAATTCGAGAAACTGCTCAATGTTGTCAGAGGCAATGTATGTAATGTTGTCAGAGGCATACCCAAGAAGACTCAATGCTGTGATTGCTGCTAAATATGTGTCTACAAAGTATTGAATGAATGGTCTGAATACTTATTGGCACATTAAATTGGCACAGGATCTCAAATCAGGCGTTTTTACTTTGTCATTATGGGATATTGCATGTAGATTGATGGAAAAAATTATTTTTTAATCAATTATATATTAAGTCCGTAACAAGACAGAAAGTAGAGAAAATGAGTGGGAAGTGAATTTCTCCTGAAGGCACTGTAAAATACAATCTCCTGAGTGTGGTTTTGAAAGTAATGACAAAAACATGATTACTATCAAGCCAGTCATAATGAATGTGATTCCCCATTCATAATGAATGTGTTTGACTTTTTTCAATATCCTCGTCTTTTATAGTACCACATAACTACAGATGCATAATAGCATTATGACCATCCTGTGTCACTTTACTTGAAATGACTAAATACAGTTTATGACAATACAGGAAATGTATTATGACCATAGGAAGTCATAGGAACCAGATGGGCCTGTCATCTAGCTTTACACGCTCTAATGATGGTTATGAGTCCTGTTAGATCCTGAAGAAGAAGAAGGGTGTTACTGAATGGTTTGTAATGTTTTGACACACTTACGTAGGTGTGACAACCAGTCATAAAAAACACAATACATGTTATAATATTTCAAAATGGTTCATTGCAGTGTTATGACAGGATATTACGTGTTATATCCTGTCATAACATGGCCATGACACAGGATGGTCATAATGCTATTATGACATTTTCATAACCTGTAGTTTGTCCAATGCTTTGTTTCTCATGAATCGGACGCCAGTGTGAGGATAAGACTCAGGAGGCAGACGAATGGTCCCACTTGAGGAGCGTGCAAATGTGTTTTTAAGGAACAAAGCCCAGGGTGAAGATGGGACCGGGTCAGGAGAGCAAGCAGAGGTTGGTAGACAAATAATCCAGGCAAAACCAGGCAACAGCACAACCGGGGCGGTCAGAAGGCAGGAAGTCCAAAACAACGAACAGGTCGGTACACGAAAAGGCAGTGGCAAAAGTACAAAACAGGGCTCGACAAATTCACAAAATCCAAAAGGCAGGCTAAGGTCAATAACTGGTAGAGGATTCACAGAGGCTCAGTATGTTACACACATACAAACAATACCCAACATTGATGTGTGCACAGAAATGTAATATAAAAATCCTGTCTAGAAGAAGACTGGGTGTCATAACCAGTCATAAAAACATAGTATATGTCATAATAGTTCCAAATATTTGTCATTGGTGTTGTGACCATGTTATGACAAGATGTGTTTTGACACTACACTTTAATACCTCGTGACTTAACAAACATGCTTAAAAAATAAATGTTAGAAAATATTAATGTTTGTTTTGAGTGAAGTATGGATAGAATGTGTGGGTTTTATGAGCACTCTTCAAAACCACTTTTATTTATGGTTCACCCTCTAGCCTAGTGGAGACGGCTTTCCTGACAAGTGTACTCTCTAGAAGCCATAAAGAGAAAACACAGCCATCCCTCTGCCATACAGCTACATGACAATTACCATCACATAGAAGACACTGTGTCCCAGGGCTGAATACTGACAGGCTTATTTACACTGAGACACATATCCCACTGATGATCCCGAGAGAGAGAGAGAGAGAGAGAGAGAGAGAGAGAGAGAGAGAGAGAGAGAGAGAGAGAGAGAGAGAGAGAGAGAGAGAGAGAGAGAGAGAGGTAAAAGGAAAGACTCGTTTAGAGAGAAGCTGAGTGTTCATTTTCTTAACAGAAACGTAGATGGATTAGACCTTTTACCTCCTGCTGTTCAATTACCTAAGTAGCCTATAAAAGCCTGGAGCGGAGCCAGCGCCAGGGGAGACATTGTGGTGCTGCGGTCTGTTCAGAGGAGCAACACTATGATTTAAGATCCCAGGATGACTCTATGATGGAACCACGACAGTCTCCATCTCCTTTCCTCCTCTAGGTTCCGCTCTCGTTCTCTCTGTTCTGCCAACCCCAGCCCTCTCTCTCCTCTGGCTACCGCACCCCCCACCTCTGCCTCCCCTCTCTACCCCCCCTGCCCCTCTCGCTGTCATCTGCCGTCAAAGATTGACTACAGCTACCTGCTTCTACCTTCTTCACATAATAGTCCTCTAGGAGTTAATAAAACAACTCACTTGTGAACAGTGCACGTGTCCCAAACGAAACCCTTTGGTCGCGGCCCAAACTGTTCTGGTGAGTATGAGTGTGTTGTAAGGGGGTAGGGTGCCAGTGGGAACGCAGACAAAAGACTGAAAAGGCAAACCTCTTGGGCTGTAACCTAGCCATAAAAGGACCAATGTTACTTTATAGGCTCTATAGTCCATTGGTTCTGTAATGCTCTCTTATCATACCTCATTCGCCAGTGTGTTGCGAGTCAGAAAGTTTATGGCGCTAGCATCCCTGAGGGACCATCCTGTGTAATGTGTGTGTTTGATCAAAGATCCAGGACCGTATGGCGTCTGGTGTAATGTCTGCGACGTCGCTCTTTTTCATTTTCCGATGTATTTCTCACCAGCAGGGGGCAGTATTGCCAGTTCTGCATGGAACAACGACAAACTGAAGTTGCATCACATGTGAGGTCAAAGGTTAGGTCGATATTACATTAAGTATCTGAATGGTTGACCTCAGGCACAGCTAATGTCACACAAGGTGTTTCCCAGGATTATGAGCTAGGCTCCTTCAACCATCACTTTCCCTGTTGTCAACAACACCTAGCTCTACTGTACCTCAGCAACAAATCTCAAATGTTAATGTCTGACCCTTTCTGACTCCCGGCTCTCTGGACTCCACCCGCTACAATTACAATTATCTAAAATGGCCTCATTCTTCCACCTAGACTACATTGCCAAAGTCAGATCCTCCTTCTCTTGACCCATAACAGGAACCTATATACGTATTAACTAAGTCTTGACAATTGGAGCTCTCCAGCGTTGAACCCCGAGGTCCATCCAAAGGCTCTGAAAATGCGTTGGTCCCAAGATCCTCCTTGGTATCCATCCATACCAACCCCGCTCCCACTCCCTGCCACTCAGCATCACCATCACAGTACCGTTTCAGTCCTGGGTCCAAGCTCCAGATCCAGACAGATCAAGTTGATGTCGAAGCCATGGAACTCCTACAGGACATCAGTTAGTGAGTCTGTAGTCACCTAATTCCCCCGAAAACCCATGGCCTACTGTCCTTCATTTCTGTGATTGAATCGATAGTTTATGGCTCTGATGTGGTCTGTGAAGTGGGAGGGTTTATATTGACAGGCTTGTGCCTTGTCTAAATCACATCCAATCAACTGAATTTGCCACATGTTCTAGAGAAATCTTAATGATGATCAAAGGACAGAGTGAGCTTGCTTTGACATAATTAGGTGTTGTGTGTAGATTGACGACAATAAATCTACACTTACACGATGTCTAATTGATGTGTTCAGTGAGGGGGGAAAAGTATTTGATCCCCTGCTGATTTTTTATGTTTGCCCCCTGACAAAGAAATTGTCAGTCTACCATTCTAATAGTAGGTTCATTCGAAGAGTGAGAGACAGAATAATAAGGGAAGTTTGGGGTCCCCTGCTGGAACTGCTGCCCCCGCGACCCGATAATGGATAAAAAATAAACGCATAGCAAAAATGTTCAACATTTATTAGCATTTTAATGAGGGAAATACATATTTGATACGTATTTCTGATTCAGATTTCCCCTCTCAATCAGAAAGATTTCCCAGGTGTCTTTTATACAGGTAACGAGCTGAGATTAGGAGCACACTCTTAAAAGGAACTGATGTGTGATGTCATCTACTGACTTCCAGTCCAACCAATTGGCATCTGCTGCATCCAGCTGTATCCTGGATGTCCTGGTACATTTATCATGTTAATAATATAATGTGACCCAGAAATGTTAAACGTCCGGTCATTATGATAGAAGCCTGTATTCATAACTATTTCTTTGTTGTTATGCTGGTTAACTCAAGGTTAAATGGATTCTGATGAATGAATAACAAAATGGTAAGGTTTTGAAAATCAGTGAACTTGTGTGAATATCAGGAGAGCAAAGATATATTTTGTTTATACCGGGCACAGCAATAAAGCACAGCTAATAGTATATGATGCTTGATAAATGTTTATTTAAGGATTATAGTTGATGACAGGTTACAGGTCAGCAGACATGAGTTCCATCGTGGTCCATTACATCTGGAGGCAGGAGAGGATCCTCAACCCTAGACATAACAACCAAAGAGATACGACAATACTGTAATACCAATTTAACACGTAACACGGTTTATTACTAACAAGTTCTATTACTGGGGAGGGGCATTAATAACCAAGATCATGGATACAGTATTGATGTTCATGTGTCCAGGGGAATTACTGTCAGTTATCTGAGTCATATCAATGTAACATCACACCCTCCCAATTTACAGTAAGCATTTGTATTGTACATTTCAATATAGACTGAGTGTCATGACCAGTAGATACTACTGAGGGAGGACCGTCTCATGTTTTTAAAGCAGAGGTCCTGGGTTTGATTGAGGGTCTGAATCAGTACAAAATATTACCCACAAGCACACCTTAAAAAAAACACTTGCACACACACACATGTCCATAAAGTAGACACACACTGATACAACCCCCTGAACATAGATACACACTGAAACAACCCCCTGAACATAGATACACACT
>JACXGJ010006583.1:20431-33999 GCA_016801105.1 Esox niger | reverse complement strand
ATGTAATCAAGGTCAAGTCTATTTTGCATTTCAACATTATGATCAGACATTCAAAGGTCATATTAGCTAAAGCCTCCTAATAGCTAACCATACTAACTTCTCTCACCAGCATGGTGGGGCCATAGGGAGGGAATTCCACAGCAAAAAGCCTTTCATTTTCAGTGATGACTCGAGTACGTCCTGTCAGACAGAATCTGTACTCAGTCTCACGTGGAATTTCACCATCATTCAAACGTTTGGGGTCACCTAGAAATGTCCTTGCCTGACCTCATAGTACGTAAGAAGTACCCATCCAGCCAATCCAACTTGTGGGAGGTGTCTCAGGAAGCAGGGGGTGATTCAGGAAGCAATTTGTTTTTGATTACATGAACAAATTGACAACTAGAATGCCAAAGGTCTGCTAGGCTGAAATTGCTCCAAATCAAGATTGTTTTTTGACTAAATCAGTTTGAAAGACACAATTATTATTTCAATTGAAATCCTTATTTCTAACCTTGTCAGTTACTATATTTCCTATTAGTTTTGCTATGTTTCCTTTTCAAACAATTTTCATGTATATTGTTCTGGAAAACAATGACGTTTCCAAGTGACTTTAAGTGATCAAAGGAAGGCAGCAAACAAGTTGCAGAGCGAGTTAACAGTAACATCCAATTAATTAGTATTGTCCACAACAGAAACATCACAAACAATGATTCACACAGTAAAGGAGCCAAAGGGCAACTTAAATAGGGTCCCCCATTAGAGGCAAGGCAACACAGCTGCCTCTAATTGAGGAGAAAAGAAAATAGTAAGGCAGAGATGTCTAAAGGTCCCTCTGCAGTATGGATGGTTGCCATCAGTTGTGGGAACATTGAGTGAAGTGTGCACAGTGCACAGACACTTGTTACAGCTGACATTGGTGCAGTTGGGATGTAGTCAATGAATGGTGGATATGAAGAACCCACGGACGCTTCTTCCCTCCCCCTGTGGGGTAGTCAGACATTCTCGAGAAAAACATGGGACCCTGCAAAAAAAGTTTGATTAACACTTGTCTACAGTACTTACGTTTAACCCGATAGTTGACTGAGAGACCACCCTCATATGTAACTAGAAGTTTGACTTGTCTCTCTCTGATCAGATCTGCAGTCTTCAGTGAATGGATGTTCATAACATGATAGGTGGTAGTAATCAATTTTCAAATTGTCTACATGTCACCTGATTCCTTCAGATCAGGCATTCATTGGTGCAGCTGCAGTGTTGCCGGCAGCCCGTTTGGCCATAAAACCCGCCAAATGACGCAGTGACACTGTCTATTACACAGACTACAGTAAACCTCAGTTTCTCTGGTCAGGAGGAAACTATGTACACTCTATTGAATCAAATTTAAACAACCCTTATATGTTAATAAAAGTTGAACTTGTCCCTCATTGTTCAGTTCTTCAGTCTTCAGTGTCTCTCAGAATAAATCCCAACAGAACACAACACTTTACATCAAAGTCTTTTTAACTGATCTGTGATCTGAAGGGAAACTACTGGATAGAGACTGATGAGATACACAGATACAGGAGTGGAGTCAGGATGTTCCCCTAACTGGAGATCAATAACAGGGTCCACATGTACCATTTCCTCCACACACACAGGGGACAGTGGAGTGTACTGGTGTGAGTCTGGATCAGGACAGTACAGTAATGCTGTCAACACTGATTTAGATTTAGACACTTATTAAACAATAGAGAACCTGCACAAATTAAAGGAGAAAAAACATTCAGTATTTATTGGAATAATGTAGCAGAGTTGTCCTATTAAATGAACCTTCCAAAATGTTCTCAATATAAAGCTGGTTACAGGCTGATATATACATTTTAAGGGCATGTCTATCTGGCAAAGATTGAATCTCAAACCCCTGTGCCAGATGGTCATTGTAAACATTTCATATTTCCGAGGTTATCAAGACGACACGTTATCAGGGCGCCACCTACTGGAAGAGAGAATCTGTTGTTCTCATTATTTAGGCACATTTACCTATGAATAAAACATACCTTCATAATACATTTAGAATACTACATTATTACACAGATTCTACAACATCACAGTGTCTGGTAGGTCCAATGGACAACATTGACTATTTTTATTAAAATAAAAGAGGTTCAATTCAGATACTGAATGATTCTATCCTATGATAATACATGTTCACAGTGTACAGTAGTGCTGACCGCACTTCTCAGAAATTACCTTTGTATGTTACTATCTATAATGTTGCTTCTTTACACTTTACTATTATGTTGGTCCTTAAAAATATACATATTAAATAAATGCCTTGTTACAAGTAACATTTAAGGTTAATAGTTATAAGGCTAACCTAGAGAAAATATTAGGCATCTCTGTACTGAGGTTAGGGTTTGGAATAAGATTAAGGTTCGGTTACGGTTAAGTTTAGGCATCACAGTACTGAGGTTATGGTTAAGCATCGCAGTACTGAGGTTATGGTTAAGGTTAGGCATCACAGTACTGAGGTTATGGTTAAGGTCAGGCATCACAGTACTGAGGTTATGGTTAAGGTTATGGATCACAGTACTGAGTTAAGAATGAGGTTAGGTTTACAAGAACTGAAAAACCCTTGTATGTATCCTGATGGTAAAACATGTATATTAATTGTCCCTCCAGGTTCTCCTGTCTCCTTCTCTCTGTCCAGACTGCTGTGTGGTCTACTGGTGGTTTCTCCATTTCTACTGCTGTCCATCATACTCATAATGAATTACTGCAGAGCTGGAGGTGAGGACTTTCTTACAGGAGGTTTAGAAGCAGCTGATCCAGGTTAATATTTGCTTCTTTATTTCATGTTCATACAGTACCACTATTAAAGTTATGTTGAATCAAATGGTTAAATTAATGTGGAAATCGACCAATGCCTTTGGAGAACTACCTATGTTGTTTCACAACATTTCAGAGCTGAACTGTTTGACTATAAATTAAACATTCCGCTGTGTTCCTGCAGGTTTGTTGTCAACAGCCAAATCTCCTGAAGTCGAGTCACGATGGGATTGTGTCAACCAACAGACTGAACTGTCTTTGTGATCCTTTCAGAATGAACTCACTGTGAGCTGAACAACCATTTTATTACATCATATTGATGTAACATTTTAGTATTTAGATCAAGTCAATTAGATCAAGTCAAAACACGCCGTGTACAAACCGCACCATTAATTTTATAGATTTGTGTGTACACAAACCCAAGTATTAATCACCATATTGGAACGGCAGGGCACATTATTTTATTATTTATTATTTTAGACATTTGGTTCAAGATCAAAAGATGAGTATGAGAGAAGAGTTCAGAATTTCAGCTTTCATTTCCTGTTATTCACATCTAGATGTGTAAAACAACATAGGACAAATCACCGTGAATATGCCTTGTCGTTCCAATACTTTTGGAGGGGACTGTATAAACCACATTTGCCAAGAGAATTGAGCTTCCACAAAACCCCTCCCCTAAACACTCCTTGTTCAGTCCTACCTAGCAACCAGTCACTCCTTGAAGAAGGTCAATCAAGCTTTCGTTCTTAAGTCTCAGATGGTGAAACAGTGTCTCTTCTCTACAGCACCTGCTGCAAATCCGACAGCTGATTCCCTAAATGTTTAAAGGGAGGAGTCATTAACAATGACTTCTCTTGGGTTCTGAAATGCTTTAGTCAACATTTATACATAATTATTCATTAGACAACAATGTTATCTATTGCTTACATTACAGTTTCTTGTGCTAACGTGACCATTATGACTTACTACTAATACGTTAGCTAGAAAGCTACTTCAGACTTTAGCTTGATAGGAGGAAGTTGAACGAGAAGAGTTTAATAATAGCTATATAAACAGAATTTGACTGATCTACTAGGCTGTGCTGGTCAAATTGTTTTTGTTCATACTGTATGTAATTCTTTGATTGAGATCTGTATGCTTGTTTCAGTTATTGTCACGTCCCCGCCTCCGCGAGCGCGCAGCAGAGGGCGTCCGCGCTCCTGAGTTTCTGTGCACACCAACTCACACACCTGTCACCAATCACCACTCACACACCTGTCCCCATTCACCTCATCAACACACATACTAATACACCTCCCTGCCACTTCTCCCCTGTCGGATCAATGGTTTACGCAAGCATACCACATCTCGCAATCTCATTGAACAGACTTCCCGTGTACCGATTTATCGCCCGTCCCCGACTACTCTGCCTGAGCCCTGCCTGTACGTCTGTTCTCTGCCGTAATTGCGATCCCTTGCCTGTCCCCGACTACTCTGCCCGTCCCTTGACTATGCTTCTGCCGCCAGCTCGTGTACCGACCATCTGCCTGTTCCCGACTTCTCTGCCTGCCACTCGTCTGTGCCTTCGCCGCCGGTGGGTGAGACGCCTCACTTCCCGTCCCCGTACGTTGTGCCTGTCCCTTTCCCACTCGCTCTCAGTCCGCACTTGGATCCTTACCCGCTACCTTGACAGTTATTGTGTCTCCTTCCTTGTTAATCTGTATATTGTGAACAGTGACGCTGACGGGGGGACAACTGGTAACAATGTCCCGGGCCCAGACCTCGGGGGCCCCATTTGCTTGGCTTGAATCTAATTATTTATTAGTCCAGTTAATCTTGGTATTTAATACTACCTAGCTAAAACATTAAACATTTATGACCTGGTTTATGAACAGTAGCATCATTGTTATTTATAAATATTTTGGGCCCCTGGTTTGGGTCCTAAAAGTTCAATTTTATCCTGGGCCCTGGGATTCCTGTTGGCATCCTTGATTGTGAACATATCCTTCCACTGCCTATTGCAAAGCTTCGATTGCGTATTGCAATGCCTCGATCTGGAGGATATCGCGGGTGTATTACAAAATGAATCATTTACACTGATTGGTAATATGCTACTTTTCCCCTCTTTGCTTGGCTGTTTACTGTAGTTGTCACTTACAGCGTATTGCAGCTTGACTGGCATAGCAACAGTAACAGAGATAGACAGGGCATTTTCAGAACGTCAATTAGGACTCGTACATACCATGCACATTAATATTAAACATCTGTCATAGGGCGCTAACATATTACATTTGTTGAAGAATAAAAAATGTTTTTCAATACCCCTGTAACTGTATCATATTTGCTACATGAGTTTTTGAGACATCAAAACTGTTCATGAAAGTTCACTGGTGGAAACGGTTTTATAATGTTAACTTTAGGATTAGTCACACAGGTGGTTCTCTGAATCAGTGCCCTTTAAGACCTCAGACTTAGTTCTAAGATATTCATTAAAGGAAACCACAAAATGCATTTTAAAGAAATCAATTAATCAAACCAGGTTTCTTTACATTATAATGCAAAATAAAATGTCTAAGAAACACAAACCTGTGCATGTTCTAAGAAACCATTAAAACATTTTTATTGAATATTAAGCAAATAAAAATGTTATTGATACCAACATTTTGCTGCGAATCTGATAAAACATAATAATCATTAGATGTTCTAGTTTAATTACAAACAATATACATTAATTATCTATGAAACTGCAATATTGAGACACGTCCCTCAGTTTGTTTCAACCCCATCATGCCCTTCCACTAACCCCCTATAAAATAATGGATCAGTCCATCACACAAGTCTTTTGAAGAACATGCTGCTGTAAATAAAGGCACGTTTCAGGATCATTTCTTACCTATATTTCATTGTTTTATGGTCAAATTGAGATTTTCAGGCTTAACATTTCAACTCTGTTAAAGGAATATTTGATAGTAAGCAACTGTTTAGGAACAAATAAACAGCAGTGTTGCATAATATTACAATTTTATGACGTCCTACATGCCATGTGGTGCTACTAGCTAAATATGGGGCTATGGCTTTGTGGAATATCAACACCCCTCCAAAAAGTCCTGATAATCAAAATGCAGAGCAACCCAGAACTGGCTCTTCATGGTCGGTTGTTAGAGGTTACTTTAGATACATTTGGAATGTATAACAAGCTATTTTATTAGGGTGTGATTAAGTGTACATACAGTAATACTGTATATGTATTTGATGATGTGCATGAGCTCTTCCCGCCCCCTAAGTCTGTGACATCATGACATAAGGACATTCAGAAAGAAATGTGGGCCGGGCTTTCTGAATAAAGCTGGTATGAATCTGGGTGCCCCTAATTAGCTCATCAACACTTTTTTAATATTAAATATGTTTAATTGTTACTTTTTTTTCATATAACATTTAAAATACTTGATTGTTGCCCTCTGTCAACTGTTAACAAAATTCTATTCACATTAAGTTGCATGTAAAATCTCAAATGTCATTGGTTAATTAATGATACCATATTGAATATTGATTGTGCATTCAACCCTGTCATCCTTTTCAATCGTGTCATGTTGAGTTTTTGAATGTTTTTCATGTTTTATGATAATAAGAAATAAGGTTTGTCTAAGATTTACAGGATAATCAGAAAAAATATACAATCGTAATCAAATCCTTATGTTAATGCATTTTTTTGATAAAATATGAATGCCTATGTCATTTAATGTTCTCATGACCTGCTTTGAGAGTCAAATATTTTCAAATATATTTTTTACTTACAATAAGTGATTTTAAACAAGAATTTATTTCTATATTTGAGGTATTTAAGCTCAGGGTCCGAGTTGTCTGAGACAGGATTGAACTCAAAACTACTTTTAGTGAGAAAGAAATGCCTATTAATGAAAAGGATTTCATGCCTGAGGTGAGAAAATATTTTTTCTCGAAGGTTTAACTAGTCCACAATCAAATGTAGTGATTAGAAATACAATTAGTTGAGAATAAAAAAGGTATGACCCAAAAGTCACCAGTTTCAGAGAATAACTGTATGTGTTAACCGCAGTGAACCACTGTTGAATTTTTTTTCTAAATCTGTCTATGTTAAATAAATAAAAAATTATAGTATCATTTAATGGAATTTTCACCATGCTGAATTTGATGATCGTATAAGCTTAGGCTTAGCTTTTTGTCCTGAATGTTTTCCATTACATCTCTTTGAAGTAACCCCGACCAAGAATTGAGTGCATAAATGAACATACTTAGGATAACTGCCGGTGTTTTGAGATAATAATTTGATTAGATCTCTTCTCAGGTCGACATTTCTGTATTATACGTGTTTTATTCTAATATTTTGCGATATTAGATGTTAGATGCGTCTGTTTAACACACCTACAACAGAAACTTTAGAAGGTAGCTAAAACATCCACATTTTGTACGTAACTGAAATTATGCTTACATTGATTATAAAAAAGTATACTGTCTGTAACTTCAACTTCAATTTGGCCTCTGTACGTCTTTGTGAATGTTAATTTCACTGTATTTGCAGAGCAGGAGCACGTTCCCCTGTGGGACTTAAATACAGGTGAATCTTCACATAATTGATTCACTCTAAAAAGATGTATAATCATTTTGAAAAACATCTAATTTACAAGTATATTTCCGTTAGCAGTTTTTCTGTGTATAATTGTTGTCTTATGTAAATGAACCCATGTTGATAAAAATCTCTGTGCGCTGTCAATCTAGACTGAATTGTCTTTTATGAAACCTCACAAATGGTCAATATCTGAATTCATGTGATGAGATGAATAAAATACTAGACTATATGGCCAATTACCATATCCGTTTCTATATAGTGGTTAGGTAGAATGTGGAGTAGTTATAGACATGATCCTAAAGGGGGCAATAAGAATCCCCAGACACAGATGTTTAATTGTCTTTACACAAGGAAGGTGAAGTTTCATACTGATTTGGCCTGTAACCTCTCCTAATTTGTTTGTTCCTACACATATAATGTACGGAAGGGAGAAATACTACAATATTTGGATGAATGCATTGTACACATTTTATGATTAACCTCTACTTATGTACCCTGTTTAACTTAAAAAATCTTAGACAAATTGAAACAATTATCTTCAAAATGAGCAATACATCTCTATTTCCTTTAGACAGTATCTAACTTATATCTTAACTAAATGCATCTCATTACAACCTCTGACTAATAAACAAGTTAATCACCAAACCCTGAAAGGAGTAATAGCTGTGTGAAGTTTCTCTTAATACATGTGGACACATTAAGGGCCACACTGACGGCCACCAGAGGGCATCTGCTGCCAAGACTCTGGAACAGACAACAGACTTCTGCCCGAGGACCTCATGGTACGTGCCGGTGCTTCTGGGTCTAAATGGTCAGAGAAATAACATGGAGAGGCCATGAAGAGCCTTAAAAGTAATCAATAAAATGTTTAAGTCTCTTTTAAAACATAGCCAGTGTAATGAAGACAAAACAGGAGTGATGTGATCATGTTTCATGTAGAGTCTGGAGTCGATCAACTGATTTTGGGCTTAAACAAGTAAAAGACTGTTGCAGTAATCCAGGCTGATGAGAAAGAAAACATGTAAAATGGTCTCAGTGTCCTTAAAAAAAAAATATTTATCTTTTTTTTTTATATAGTTCTAATTTGGTAGAAACACAATTGCACATGTTTTGTAGTTTGCTGTTTAATACTTAATGTACTGTCAAACCAGATGTAAAGATTCTTGGTAAGAAAGTACACTCGGGAACCAGCAGATGGCAGTATTTTCTTTTCCAATTCCTGGGACCCAATGACCAGGATCTCTGTTTTATTTCCGTTCAGCTGTGGGAAATTATTTGACATTCAGTATTTGACATGACAAAGGCAGTCGGTAAGTTAACTCAGCAATCCGAAGTCTGTACATCTGACAGGGAGGAACATCTTTGTGTCATCAGTGAGAGTGTTCCTGAATAACATGTCCAAGTGGAAGCATGTAAGGGAAGACAAATGTCCCTAGACCAACCACTGAGACATATCATATTTAACAGAACAAAATGAAGAGACATAGTTATTCACATAGACTTATAACCTGCTGTTGAACTGGTACGATGAAAACCATTCTGAGGCTGTAGCAGAAATCCCCCCAGTGCCTCAGTCTATCTGACAGCATGTTGTGATCAGTGGTGTTTAATACGACACTAAGGTCCAGGAGTACTAGGACTAAGCACATGATTTAACCCGATAAGGTCCAGGAGTACTAGGACTAAGAACATGATTTAACCTGCTAAGGTCCAGGAGTACTAGGACTAAGCACATGATTTAACCCGATAAGGTCCAGGAGTACTAGGACTAAGAACATGATTTAACCTGCTAAGGTCCAGGAGTACTAGGACTAAGCACATGATTTAACCCGATAAGGTCCAGGAGTACTAGGACAAAGCACATGATTTCATAATCCGATAAGGTCCAGGGGTACTAGGACTAAGCACATGATTTAATAACCCGATAAGGTCCAGGAGTACTAGGACTAAGCACATGATTTAACCAGATAAGGTCCAGGAGTAACAGGACTAAGCACATTATTTAACCCGATAAGGTCCAGGAGTACTAGGACAAAGCACATGATTTAACCTGCTAAGGTCCAGGAGTTCTAGGACTAAGCACATGATTTAAACATTACAGTATAGCTGTTGTAACTATGACTATTAAGCAACTTCACAAACAACCAAGTGTCAATGACCAATGTTAAGGTAGTGATCATATGTAGTCCTCTGCCTGTCTTGTGAGGAATGAACATACATACAAGATCACAATGCCAGTCCATTTCGGAAACTATTGATCGTTAGAAATTAAGTCAGATTCTCATCAAATAGTTCGAGTCTTCAGTCTTCTCTTTCTTGTATCAGTGATGTAAAGTTCCAATATCAGTTATTGCAGTCAGTGTGATGTGGACCCAGCAAATTGCCTGGTTGTCCTAACAAGTCAATATAGGTGTGTAAAGGAACAGTGTGTTTCCAAAACTTCACTAATTCAAGACACAAGTGTCTCCCACTGTGTTGGAACCATGTGACCTGTCCAGTCAACTGCCCCGTGTTACTCTGACACGTAGTATGTGAAGTCCTTCAGGTGGATTCTCATCTCGCTGTTGATGATTCATCTAGAAATCAAGTGTGAAACCAAGTGGTCTGACCCTGGCATCTTTCTGCTATGGGAGCGGTCAGGAAGATTTGGAACTGATTCGACCAGTGTTGTTAAAGAAGTCCTTCTAGAACATGTTGCTGGTACTCACACACTCAGTTGTCTGTGTCCAGGCAGTGACGTGATGTATCATCAGAAAAGGGGTTGTGATGTCCCGATCTTTTGAAAGTATAACTGCAAAACAACGATTAGTGTGGTTCAACAGTCCATCGGACCTTCGTCCTCTGGGTATGGTTCCGTCAACTCCCAAAATTGAAGAAAGATCAGTCCTGAAAACTTGTGGATCTCAGAAGTTCCATCATTAGGGTGAAGTGTACACCTTATTCACACAAGTGTCACTTAAAAGTCTATGTCAAATTTCGTTTCCCATCCAGAACTGGGTTGTTTGATGTTTCATTCAATGTGCTACGTTTATGCTCGATAGCACACGGCAGTGGAATGAGATTCCATTGTCCCATCAGATTTGACTTTGCTTAGCCAAATCAACAAATTGTTACATCTATGCTATTCCACCATTAAAATGTTAGACCTTACGTCAAACAAACCATTTCCAAATAAACCAATTAAAACATACTGTAGATGTAAAATGTTAAACATAACAGATGCCAATGCTCTGTTATAACCATGCAAACAAAAAAACGACATTTTCATGTAACTCCTTCTAAGTACCAATTTGATTTGCTTTGAGCCCTAAGCTCAACTCTTTCCAATCATACTCAGTGATCATATCATACAACCCCCCTGCGTTCACTTCATTAAGTCAATGGAAAGTGACACCATGAGTGAAAGCAGAATCACGGCGAATACGGCAACAGGAGGCGCCATCCTGAACCCGCACTGGCCATCAGTCCGGGACAGACATGAAAAATAGAGAATTGTTAATAGGGATGGATCTGGAATCCATTCAACAAGGAGTTGCATCCTGTATATCCTTCAAAACAAAAGTAAACATGTTAAAAAACATGAACAGTAACTAAAAACATCAAAGACATGAATGTGCAACACAGTCGCTTGTGCGAAGGAATTATAAACCATATAACCCATTAACAAATATGTCTAACGGATCTAAACAGCTCTCAAATCCTTAATTGGCTATCATGCATTTATAAATTCCTGTAGTGTCTTGGCATATGCCTAACTAAATTGGTTTGTCCACTAGGGGATAAGCTGCACAACCAAATTGTAGGAGAGAAACCCTCCAGCCCAATTCCAGTGATATACCAACTGCAACCACCAGGGTGATTATATTAGCATATCCACAGCATCAAAATTGTACAAGCAATGACCAAACTACCTTGTGACAAAAACAATGTCTTGTGTTAACTTCTATATTTAAGTGAAATTCTCCAACTTTTATTCCAAATCTCTGGCGGTTAGCCAAATTCTAAACTTTTGTACATTTTCTTTGACCACGCCTGTGGCTCAATTTTTTTTAATTACTATCTTTAATAATGGGGATAACTTTTTGGTTTCTATCCTCACTACAGTTGGTTTCAAAACCATACATTTCAACTTAAAGCAATTGAGAGAAAAATATATTTAGTTTTAACTTAATGTTTGATCATCCCAAAACCGAATATGCTTGTATTGGTTAAATCACCATAGTTTAGACCAGTCTGAACATTAATTATTTACCCTGAGTAATAGGTTACCATGAATCAATGTGAGAGGTTTGCGGGAGGGTCATTCTTGGGGTCAGCCCCCCTTCCTGGAGCTCAGGAATTTACCCTCTGCAGTTAGGCAATTAAGGCCAAATCTTTGTTTAAAGAATAAGGAATTTAAATTCCCACACATTTAAAATCTTACATGGTCCTCAGACTATACTTTGAATATAGCTGACATCATTCGTTAACTGAAGATTTAGATTGAATGTTTAGGGTGGAAATCAAGAAAACTCTTAAGACTGGCAATGGAGACAGAAAACAGATGTATGACGTCACTAGAGACATCAATACCCTTTATGTTCATTAGTCAATATACCATCTTAGAATTTAAACTCCATTAACAAGTATCAGGTATCTGTTTTAAAACAAGTATTATTCAATTTACCATTGGTAATACAAACAAAAAGAAACAATATTATTTAACCAAACTCAATTCAGCATTTAAGATAAAACGTCACATTTCATGGGTAATTAACTCGCGTTTGCTGTTTTTCACCCATTTTCCTAATTTTACATGAGACAGTAATCTCAATCCTTTTTCTAAAACCAAATTGTAACATATTAGAACCAAATTTAGTGTACATGGAAAGCCATGTATTTTACCTAATTTTAAAAAGTAATTGCCCTTAGTCTATTTTTCTCTCTCTCTTATCAGTCGTCCTGTGACGAGGCACAGAAAAAGGGAAAACGCCCATTCCAACTTGGTGGAAACTAATCAGTCCTCAGGGGACACAGAAAACACAGTATTTTAACTTTTTAAACCATGACACTATTTTACCAGATTAGAAAATCATTGTACCAATTTCTAATTCATCACTAGGTTTCACATGTACCCATGTGTGCTGGCAAAATGCAGCATGTAGTTGGCCTGTGAAAGCCTACCCACATTGCCATTAGACCATGAAGGCCTAACGATTTTAAACATTATCATCAACACAATAAATACGTTTGACTCCAAATTACATTGTGAACATGAAAAAGCACAACAAAACAGGCTATTTCTTGAATACCCATTAAAACATGTTAAAGCATGAATGAACAAAACAGGTTGTTTCGAATGCCCATTAAAACATGTTATATACCATCAAGTGCTTTTCAAACTACATGTAATATTTAAATAAATAAGCTTGGCTATTACCGAGGAAGGTGATCAGGTTTCCTTGATAAGTTCCAGCTTAATGCAATGGTTAGGTACGACACATTTTCGGAAATTAACATTTAAGAACTCTATGAATCAGTGATTATGAAATCTCACGTCAGTTCCTAGTATCGTCCATAATTTCAGGATCCCATAAAAGTGACTCCATCTCGAGACTCCTGTCGGTCAGCTTGGTGGTGGAACTGAATAAATTTGCGCACATTGGCTCCTTTGTCTCCTTTCTCGCCTTACGACGGTCGTTCTCTCTCTGCCACCTTAACTTCCCGTTTTCTTTTTTCTTCGCATGTACCACACATGTCTGTCCATATACAACTCTCTTGGAATCCGTTTAGCTGGAAAACTTCATTTTTCTTTCTGTCCATTTCGATTTCAGGCATCATTGTTAATGATCCTTATCGCGCCATTATTTTGAACATGAATTACAACGTCAGGGCTGCAGTCCCTCTACCACGTTATTTTCTTTAACTTCAATCGTACGAATTTTATACAATAATTACTGCACACGCGTCTACCTGCTATCCGCCTAGCAAGGACTTCGAGATGAATCACGTAGGTTTCTCACTTTGAAAAAAGTGGCCTATATTAGGGCTTTTAAATCACATGTGATACACTTACTATTCGATCTAGTAAGCACTTCCCACCTCAACAGGGAAGGTTTTGTATCTTGTGTGGTGTCTTTGGACCAAGACTAAGCTTATGTCTTGTGTGTCCTCACCACAGGTTCCCATTGCTTAAAAAGCAAAATTCCAG
>JACXGJ010006583.1:0-13427 GCA_016801105.1 Esox niger | reverse complement strand
ATAAGGTCTAACATTTTAATGGTGGAATAGCATAGATGTAACAATTTGTTGATTTGTCTAAGCAAAGTCAAATCTGATGGGACAATGGAATCTCATTCCACTGCCGTGTGCTATCGAGCATAAACGTAGCACATTGAATGAAACATCAAACAACCCAGTTCTGGATGGGAAACGAAATTTGACATAGACTTTTAAGTGAAACTTGTCTGAATAAGGTGTACACTTCACCCTAATGATGGAACTTCTGAGATCCACAAGTTTTCAGGACTGATCTTTCTTCAATTTTGGGAGTTGACGGAACCATACCCAGAGGACGAAGGTCCGATGGACTGTTGAACCACACTAATCGTTGTTTTGCAGTTATACTTTCAAAAGATCGGGACATCACAACCCCTTTTCTGATGATACATCACGTCACTGCCTGGACACAGACAACTGAGTGTGTGAGTACCAGCAACATGTTCTAGAAGGACTTCTTTAACAACACTGGTCGAATCAGTTCCAAATCTTCCTGACCGCTCCCATAGCAGAAAGATGCCAGGGTCAGACCACTTGGCTTCACACTTGATTTCTAGATGAATCATCAACAGCGAGATGAAAATCCACCTGAAGGATTCCACATACTACGTGTCAGAGTAACACGGGACAGTTGACTGGACAGGTCACATGGTTCCAACACAGTGGGAGACACTTGTGTCTTGAATTAGTGAAGTTTTGGAAACACACTGTTCCTTTACACACCTATATTGACTTGTTAGGACAACCAGGCAATTTGCTGGGTCCACATCACACTGACTGCAATAACTGATATTGGAACTTTTCTTCACTGATGACATGCAAAACACAGAAGACTGAAGAATACAGGACATTTGATAGGAATCTAGCTTCATTCCTAACAATCAATAATTTTCCTAAATGGACTGGCATTGTGATCTTGTATGTTCATTCCTCACAAGACAGGCAGAGGACTACATATGAACACTACCGTACATTGGTCATTGACACTTGTTTGTTTGTGAAGTTGCTTAATAGTTGTAATTACAGCAGCTATCCTGTAATGTTTAATAGTGCCATATTCCTTTTCAAAGGTTGAAACTGTCACTAGTACATTCATTACAGTTGAGTGTTGTGTTTTGTTCAGGATATGTTGGGTTGTGGTTACAATGTTGATGCATGACTCATGATATGGACAAGGGGGGACTTTGATTGTTTAAAGGGTTTATTGGAAATGAACCATGCATTTAATTAATATGTCACGTTAGGTCTGTTTCTGTTGGACACAGAAACAGACACATATATTAATTTTATTTGTTAGCTTTACATTTGTATTTTAACAAATCACTCATAACCTTAATTAGTTCTCTTAATATTGTCCGTGCAGCGGAACCTTTTGCTGTTTTATTTAATGACTCCATTATTTACTTAGTCTGAATGTGTTGTTCTGTTCTCTCCTGTTGTAGCTCCAGGATTCTCATTATTCCTAGTAGGAGTGGTTTTGGGTCCGGCTGCTTTTCTACTGACCATCTTCCTGGTCCTGCTTTGTCAATATAAGAAAAGCAAAGGTAAGACTTTTACAGTTTCTTAACTTTTATGTCATGTTGTCACAGTGGTGTATAGTGGTGGAGAGGACGGACCAGGCGCAGGCAGAGATAGCAATCTCATACTCTTTAATATTAAATAAACACAAAACAACAGAACAGAAAAAACAGAGCTAAATGACAGAGAATACATGGACACACTCACCACAAGGATGACACACGGACATGGAACAATGACTGACAAATGAGGGGAGCAGAGGAGGATCTAATTGGGATCTGGTGTGAGAGACAATTTGAGACAAGACAATTGAAGGGGACCGGGATGAGTTCATGGGAAGTCGGAAGTTGGAGAATGCGGTAGATGGCAGAGCAGTCCGTCACCTCACCGTCACACATGTGGAGACACATATAAATGGTGACTTGACCTGATTTAATAGTGTGCATTTCTCTTTACAGGTTCCTCTTCTGACAGAATACTCTGGTGTGTCCATCTGTCTCTATCCTATGTTCATTCATATAGTAACATTTTTTCTATGTTCTTTAATAATGTCTCCCACCCTTTAGTGCCGTCCATCCCCAGAGTACCATCCAGGACCCCCAACAGGACCAAGGATCTACCCAGGTTCAGTGTCTTGATGCTGGGTACACAGGTCAGTGGCATGTTCTTTCTCTGTGTCCAGACCTCTAATTACATTTCACCACTTTGTAATTCATGTTATTGTACTGTCTTTAGGCAAGCTGAGTAGATAACTAATCATTGTCTCTCTACTTTGAGACAAGAAGTAATGATAACATCTACTATATGATGAATTACTCAGACAATTTACAGTGGCATTGTAATGTGTTTAGTAGGAATGTCTATTAACCCACAATACATGATTTAATCTTTACATTTATAATGACTGATCCTGTTTGATTTGTCAGATTCTGTTGGTGTTTCTCCTCGGTCAGATGATGTGACATACGCCCAAATTGAACTCAAATTGATGTTGGGTAAAAGAAATAAAGGTGAACAAACCGTGCCATACAAATGAATAAAATAAGTAGAAGTGTAATATAACAAAAATCTTTATACGCTGAAGATGACAAATCTAAACAAACATCTTTATGTGAAACACGCATGATTTTGTAACAATGTTCCACTCTAATGAAGAATTGAACATAGTAAATCACCTACCTACTAACAGGAGCTGGCTATAGATAAACCAGTAATGTTCAACACATCAAAAACAACCAAACATGCTGCCAAATAAACTGCTAGACAATTCCTATATCATTTTTGATGAAGCTGTGAATATGATATTTTGGGCCAACAATCCCCTGAACATTGTCTTTGGAGACTCAAATGTATCTGGCATCAATTAGCAGCTTGTAGACC
This sequence comes from Esox niger, assembly GCA_016801105.1. Taxonomy (NCBI): domain Eukaryota; kingdom Metazoa; phylum Chordata; class Actinopteri; order Esociformes; family Esocidae; genus Esox; species Esox niger. The sequence goes on along the minus strand of JACXGJ010006583.1, from coordinate 10,511 downwards.
TATCCTGGTCTAGAGAGAGATGGGGACAGTGAGAACAGTCTGATATCTACAAGCAGCAGCACGAGTGAAGCCGATCATAATGTCACCTGGATGACAACAGACTGTCTTTAGATTTTCATGAACAGTGCCCAATTATTTTAAGTTATTTAATTTATTTTGTGTCATTGTAAAAAGCTTTTTTTTTTACCAAAGCTCAGAGTCCGTTTTAACTGATCACATTGCTTGATTTGTCCAGCCACTGTAGAATGTTCTGCAGATAACAATAAAGTTCTTCTTCTACAGAATTAACATTTCCACCAAAGTCAGAATCAGCATATTCTCTAGTAAGACTACAGTAAGACTTTATAACATATTCTTTAAGTGATTAGAACTATGGACTGATATTACAGCATGTATCAATATTTGCTAACAATATGTGCTGATTTGATGCAGGTCCTTGAGAGGAACGTGGATGTGATATTTCACACACTTTCCCTGTTGGATACAGTCCTACACAGAAGTGTGAGCAAACTCTGCACACAAACACACGCGCACACATGCACACAAGATGAAGAATTTTTGAGAAATATTTCACAAATGTTAATAGTACTAATACCATGATTGACATTATGCGCCTCTAAAGCGACTCTTTGCTTTGTACTGTGGTTGTATATATATTGTAATGTTTCATCTTTGACTCATTAATACACTCTGTTGAAGTGATTGAATAAAACATTTGTATCCGAGATGCCACCAGATGAGTTGAGTGTTTTCTTAAAGTAAACAACTTCCACTCACCCTCCTATTGGTCAGAACTCCTTTATAAATAATGTAGATATTAAGCTACTCAATATGTGATTAAAAGGGAAAACTAAGCTGCATTAATTAATATCTGTGATTGAGGAATAGTTGCTGCATTTTGAATATTCAGAGTATCCTGTTCATAAAACTCATAAAACTGAATAACACACAATAAAGTTTTAAATGTTTCTCCACTGGTTCATTGTAGAAATGTGAACTTTTAGCCATGGTGTTGGAAGCACCCCACTTTACAGGAATACTTTGTTCTGCTTTTCAATTTGCAAAGCTACTGATGTCTGTGAAAAACTATGACAATTAACCACAAACCAGCAGCTACTAAACACTCTTAAAACCACCAACATCAGGCAGACAGACATGCTGACCTGAAACATGTCAAAACAAACACTTAGGTGGTTTGTATCATGGTAGAGAGGTTTTTAATAGGTCAGTGAGATCAGTTTCACACATTTGGCCAGAAGGAGGGTGTGAACAGCATCACAAATACATCAGAATGTGTGTTGAAAGGCGAGTGAGATCTGAAATATAAATGTAGTCGTGTTTAGTTTCATTTCATGTTATGCCAATTGTGCTATAAATATTTGTCTGCCTATTTGCATTTGATCTTTGATAAAAGCTGTTGGGGATGTCTCTCAGCGACGTTCATCTGCAAATCTAATGATACAGTGCATAGAAAAATGTCAACACACCCCTGTTAAAATGCCAGGTGTTTGTGATGTTAAAATATTTAAGAAGTTTAGCAAATAATTGCTCACGTTATTTTACAAACAAGCTGTGTGGTCTACTTTAGAAATAACAGATTTAAATTTAAGAACTTCCCACGAGCCGCAACAAATGTAATGAATAATAACTGCAGCAATGCAAGTTTGATACTTTGTTTACTGTTTCATGATAAAGCCACTTTATCATTGTATGTGTTATTAACCATTGTTGAATACTGTCAATCATAGATTTACTGATCCAGGTATAAAACTAAGTGGTGCAACACAACTCTGATACATTTTATAGATTAGCTCTTATCCTAGATTAAACCATGTTGGTGTAACCCAGCCTTAATTAATCAATCATTATGAATGTTCAGGTCTATTCCTTGTATTGTCCATAATTCTGGGGTACCAGGCCCTATACCAGGCCCTACAGGGTTAAGATGTAGAATACACATATATGATTGGAAGACAGCCAGATAGTGAAGGGGTTGTGTTGAAGGTTCAGTCAAGTATAAATATGCTGTTTGAGACGGAGATTTTTGGAGAAGCAAAGAGACATCTGGAAAGACCAAGAAGGGAGATGGAAAGAAGGCTAAACATCTAAGACAGACATGTACTATATTTTGTGAATAAACAACAAGGAACGCTTCTCCCCGACTTGAGTCCTTTATTATTCTGCAAAAGAGCCAGAAGCCAACACCTCTCAGCCATCTTGACACTTTTGTCCTCTCTCGGACCACAAACAAACGTTCCTCTATCTACTCTTTATATGAAACACACTCTCCATCTGTCCATACACTACTTTCTGTAAATCGATCTTGCTTATCTAGAAAACAATCTTTCTTCATTTCAATTTAATTTCGTTCTTGATGGTATCATATATGTGCCATGATATTTAAACATGACTGCATGCACGTCAGAGCACTGTATATATATATATATACTGTGGGCCAAAAAAGTATTTAGTCAGCCACCAATTGTGGAAGTTCTCCCACTTAAAAAGATGAGAGGCATGTCATTTTCATCATAGGTACACTTCAACTATGAAAGACATAATGTGGAGAAAAAAAACCTACAGAATCACAATGTAGGATTTTTTATGAATTTGTTGGTAAAATAAGTATTTTGTCACCAACAAACAAACAAGATTTCTGGCTCTTACAGACCTGTAACTTCTTCTTTAAGAAGCTCCTCTGTCCTCCACTCGTAACATGTATTAATGGCACCTGTTTGAACTTGTTATCAGTATAAAAGACCCTTATCCACAACCCCAAACAGTCACACTCCAAACTCTACTATGGCCAAGACCAAAGTGCTGTCAAAGGACACCAGAAACAAAATTGTAGACCTGCACCAGGCTGGGAAGACTGAATCTGCAATAAGTAAGCAGCTTGTTGTGAAGAAATCAACTGTGGGAGCAATTATAAGAAAGTGGAAGACATACAAGACCACTGATAATCTTCCTCGATCCTGTGCTCCACACAAGATCTCATGGGGTCAAAAAGATCACAAGAACGGTGAGCAAAAATCCCAGAAACACACTGGGGGACCTAGTGAATGACCTGCAGAGAGCTGGGACCAAAGTATTAAAGGCTACCATCAGTAACACACTACACCTCCAGGGACTCAAATCCTGCAGTGCCAGACGTGTCCCCCTGCTTAAGCCAGTACATGTCCAGGCCCGTCTGAGGTTTTCTAAAGAGCATTTGGATGATCCAGAAGAGGATTGGGAGAATGTCATATGGTCAGATTAAACCAAAATATAACTTTTTGGTAAAAACTCAACTCGTCGTCTTTGGAGGAGATAGAATGCTGAGTTGCATCCAAAGAACCCCATACCTACTGTGAAGCATGGGAGTGGAAACATCATGCTTTGGGGCTGTTCTTCTGCAAAGGGACCAGGACGACTGATCCATGTAAAGGAAAGAATGAATGGGGCCATGTTTCATGAGATTTTGAGTGAAAACCTCCTTCTATCAGTAAGGGCATTGAACACGAAACGTGGCTGGGTCTTTCAGCATGACAAGGATCCCAAATACACCACCTGGGCAACGAAGGAGTGGCTTCGTAAGAAGCGGAGGGAGGTGAAAGTCCGTGTTACCCAGCGACAGCCCCAAAACATCACTGCTCTAGAGGAGATCTGCATGGAGGAATGGGCCAAAATACCAGCAACAGTGTGTGAAAACCATGTGAAGACGTACAGAAAACCTTTGACCTCTGTCATTACCAACAAAGGGTGTACAACAAAGTATTAATATGAGCTTTTGTTGTTGACCAAATACTTATTTTCCACCATAATTTACCAATTAATTCATTAAAAATCCTACAATGTGATTTTCTGGATTTTTTTGCTCATTTTGTCTCTCATTGTTGAAATGTGCCTATGATGAAAATTACAGGCCTTTCTCATCTTTTTTAGTGGGAGAAATTGCACAATTGGTGGCTGACTAATACTTTAATACTTTTTTGCCCCACTGTATAAAATTGAATCGGATGATCCACCATCATCTCCATCTGCACAGTGGGTTAGCCAGGTACTAGTGGGTTACCGTCCCTACCCAACTGTTTTGGCAGGGCAGGTCAGTGTTCCATAGTTTTTCCCTCCGTCCACAGCATTGTCATGGAGATGATGTGCACACGGTCAGGGCAGCATTGTCAATGCAGAGAGCACAATCCCAAAACGTTTTGGCCCAATATATGGGCACCACTCACAGCCGTATTGCCATATGCTTTCTGTTAATTGTGCAGCCGTCCTGTGTGCTCATGAGGGATGGGCTGTATTGTGTTGGTAAATAAAACAATTACAACGGGTGGCTGAGGAAAACAGGGAGGTGTCGGTTTCAACCAGGACCAATGGAAGCTCCCATTCCAACCTACTGGGATAATAATTCAAATATCTATGAATCGCTACGTGAATTCTTGTTATTAAAGGTTAAACATTTGTTAACTTTGACTGGTAGTTTTCTGCCACATCCCCATCTTCCACACACATACAATAATACACTCAGACACACATTTAACTTAGCTATCTAAGGGCTGGGATTGATTGCCCCTAAAAATGAAAATGTTGGCTTATTATTTTCACTAACACTAAACCTATTGTCACGGCTCCCTCTCCTAGGGCTCCCCTGCTGGTGCGCCTGGGCTCCTGCGGTCAGCATCACCGGCTGTCTGTTGGTTAGGTTGGGGTTTTGTGGGTTATTGGTTTTGCTGTCTTCATTCCGTGTTATTAACTTCTTATGCGTTTGACCATTAGCAGAGTCCTCTATTTAGGTCCAGTGTTTTACTTTGCCTACTGAGCTAGCCAGCATTGTTAATAATAAACCTTAGCAAGCCACACTCCTGCATCTGGCTCCAGTCATCCTGTGCCGGATCGTGACACCTATCCTAACCTCAAACTCATCCTAACTGTAACCCCTAAACCTTAATTCTAAATAAAATTTGTTCACACGTTTTGCAGTGAAGTTCTGTGCCCTTGCTCAAAACATTAATATAAATCCTCAATAACTGAATCTATATCCCTAAACTAATCCTCGCCCTTTCGGGGTTTACAGTAGCCTGCAAATGCTGGCTTTTTGCTGGTATCACGTGTAGTTGTCGAGAATATGAAAATGTCAACAGCCAAAATGTCCGGTGGGAAATATTCCAAATAAATAAATTGATTAATTGAATATTAAATAAACTAATATTGTGTGACCCAGGCTATGTGATATGTTGCCAAGAAAACTGCGAGCCTCCACTACTCGTACAATAAGAAATTACTGAGTGTTTGGTCACGTGACTAAGCGTGACATGAAATCCAAATGCTGAACACTTGAGAGACTTGATAACATACTCTGAAATGTTTGGCTATAGCCACAGGCTGTTTCATCAGCTAATTCGCCAGTAATATTCTTGCTGGTATCTACTAATTAGCAAATTGTAATGTTCATAAGAATTGAACAATTTCTAGCGAGAGTGAAAATGAAGCTACCACTGTCAAACCATTTCATTTACTGGCACAACAACGTTTGATTTTCTTTCATGAATGTCATTAAAACAATAACAATCAATATAGGTAACGATTACTGTCAAGATGAGAAAGGTGAAAAGGCGAGAGAATCGTGGAAACCCCTACTCTATTAATTGTAAACACCTTTGCGGGGATCAAACCTTGGTCAACTGCAAGGAAGTCTATCTAAACACGATATTTAACTACGGGTGGTCAGTCAGTCCGGCAGGCGCTCACTCACTCACTCAGTAAGAGACATTTGCTGATCTTGGCCGGCTCCATTTATGCGGTCTGGCAAAATGGGCTCTTATGTAGTTCATGCCTCCAAGTCTCATATAGATGGACAGTTTTAGTAATACGTTTATAAGATCAACCCATTGAAATTCCTACCTAGCTGCTACTTCAGTATGGTGGAAGCCCTCGACTGCCTGATGTCCATGCTCAAACACATTACATCCAAGTTGAGTCTGATGTATATCAGGATTATATGGGATTGTAATGGAATAGACATTCCTACGTCTCGATTCACGCATCCCTCTGTGCTTTGTGGAACAGTTTGACCCTCCCAACAGCATGCTGCCTGACTAGGAGCTCTGCTCACAGCATCTTATAAAGGTGACATCATGTATTGCTCTTGTCTTCTATAGAACATTTCAAATGTACTTCCTGCTGGAGTAGAACAGCATTGCATGGGAATGGGTTGGTATGTCTGTGTGAGGAGAGGGGGAGCCCATACCCCCTATTATAGACAACCTACTTCTCTTACAAGAGTTGTGACGGCACTGAGGGAGAAGTTGACACCCGTATCCAGATGCTGTTAATATTCATAAACTGTGGTAAATGTTCAAAATGTCAGATCCTTTGTTTTCATCTGTAGTAAATGTTGCCTCACTAAAATATGTTATTGAAAATAATAGAAATTGACATTTTGAAGTTTGTCTGTGAAAACCTCCGCTGTGTTTCTAAGTTTGTAATACTTTATAAGTGATATTATGAGATATTAACCATTGACCTCAACCACAGAGTTTACAATTTCATTTTTTTATTCATTATGTTCTTTACATATTGTTGGATACTGTACATTTTTGATCCATGATCATACTAAATAAAACTGGAAGTCAGGGGGGAACTTAATGAGTCTATGATATTGACCTTCCATAGTTCTTCAATATTCTCCAATAATTATAAAGCTAACACAGTCTGTTATGTCTGGACACATAGTAAGTGATCAGAATTCATAGCAAACAATTACAGATTATCCTGCAATAAGAAAGCTTTATCCTCAGAAACCTAGTATGGTATGTTGCAACCTAAAATATACATTTTGCATACAAACAATCCCAAATGAGGAATCCTGAATGGATTTTATTGGGATTAATAAAACAGCTGTAAATGATCATTGATAATTGACACCACTGTAGTTCTCAGACTTAATGCTCATGTGGGTCCATGGATATTTGCATGTCAAAATCATCCCTTCAAACCCCTGAGTAATATACAATGTCAAAGCATGAAACAACAACGGAACCAAATATTTACTAAGTATTACTGTAGATGCTGTAGTCTCCTAGAATGTTTTAAATGTATTGTTGCTCTCTTACCTACTTACAAAATGTTTGGTAAAGATTGGACATTTAGGACGATTTTTAATTGGCTCGGTAAACTCACCTTAATAAGCACCTCATTCCAGGACATTTCAAGAACTTTCCAGGACAAATACCCTCAAGTTGAAGGACCCAATGTAACATAGTTTGGTTTGAGCCATGGATCAAGGTTTATTACTGTTTCAACACTGTGAGTTTTTGTAATGAGAACCAGCAGGCTTTACAGAAGCTCACAGACAACAATTAAAAAGGTGCTTGAATGTGTAAAAACCTCTGTGGTTACGGACCACTTCAGTTTCTGTTCTTACACAAAACATGTCCATTCAAGCACTTTCAATGTCTATTTATGACTATTTTCAAATACTTAGTTTCAAGGCCCTGTGAGAATTCTGTATTTTGATTTGTTTTATTAGGATGTGGAAATATCAGTTTTCCAGAACACAGAATTAACTCAGTACAATGCATAGATGAAATGGAACTGAATCAAAGGCATGAAGAAGGCTTGGGACGAAAAGTGGGCTCTGTGAATGAGGTCCAGAACCCGGGAGAGGTGGTGCAGGTGAGTATCCAGGTGATGAGAGGAAACCGGTCCGACTGTCCAGGTAAAATGGTGACAGCGGGAATATTCCAGGAGATGAAAAGACAGGTCCTAAATCCCAGGTGAAGGAGCGGGTGAGTCCTTTGTGGTTGGTGTTCCCAACTGGGTATGGAGAGCTGAATTACTGGACTGGTAAACAGGAAAAAACACAAACTGTCAGACAAAGGAATAGCAAACAATGAGGCATAGAATAATGCTCCAAAAAGTGTTCCAAAAGGAAAGACACAAACAACAGACAACGGAAAATCAAATAATGAGGCGTAGATAATTGCAGGTAAGTCAGAAATATATGTAACGGGTGGATCTTCAGAACCAGGTGAATACCAGGGGTCCAATGTTATTAAACAGGAGGGGGGGGGGGGGTCAATATCTTTGTAGTGATGGTGGTGGTGTGTAAGGTTAGGGGCCACTTGGTGTGTGCATGTTAAATGTAAGGTTAGTGTGTTGGTGTAGATGGTGGTGTAACCTTCCCCCAACCCCCTCTCTTTTCCCTGCATTGTATATAAATGTATATGTTTTTAAAATTCAATAAAACTGCTTTGTAACAGCATCTGAACTGCATCCTGACTTGTGGTTTCATTTAACAGTGAAAGTCCCCATTTGGTTCTATAGCATAGGGGGACCTTCCTCCACCAGGCCCTGGGTGTTACACATACAAACGTGACTAAACCATCCATCAGGGGCGGGACATCAGGACTTCTAAATGCTGCTGGTGATTGGCAGGTCAGGATCAGGTGTGTGATGGTTGAGTAGAAGCAGCTGGACACAGGAATCACCTCCATACTGTAGGATCTTAGCATTAACAACTACAGTATGAATGCATGTTTCATTAGGAGTGAATGTGCATAGATAATAATATAAGCAGGGAAACCCTTCTGTTTAGTTTCTCCCTGTAGATTGCACTCTGGTAACCACAGGAATGTTTATATTGACCATTTGGTGTGGGGTTTACTGTCTTGGCTTTGCTAGGTATACACGCCCTCCATATATATATATATAACAGCTGGTATCCACCCATTACAGTCAGAGAGAGAGGGAAGAGTTTGAGCCTGTAACATCATGTTCTAATAGACTATCAATACGCTGCAATAAACAATTGAATTACTCTCTCCCTTGACAACCGGGTGCGCAAGTTTTTATTACTAACACTATACGACATGGCTGATTTCCAACTATACTAACGCCCCCTTACCTGTAGTCCGGGGGACCAAAACACAGAAAATACCAAAGGACACACAAACACACTAACACAAAAGACAAACACATTCACAAATGAGACCCATGAACAAACACACCTCATGGAGGAGGGGTCATGACATATGTTGGTCTTTGAATTACATTAAATGAGATTAAACTAATGAGATTAAAACAATCACCGATGGGCCTCCATATCAGCTCACTCATGTAGCCAAAAGAAATACCATCATTGTTGTTCAACAGAGTAAATGACTCCGGAATTTGCCAATTTTCAATTTTTTCAAATATGTGTTAATATATAAAAATGTGCAGATGTTTTAACATGAGGCAAGTACATTTATACAAATAGGTATTTTATGTGTATTCTTAGCATTACATATTCACAGACATGATCAAATGATATAAAGAATCAAAGATTTCATTCACAAGCAAATGTTCATGTTGATTAATCACATTTTGCAGCAAAATAATTGCATGCATGGCTTAGAGATGTGTGTGTGGATGCAATCTTAATAAATGATCTCTCTGGTCTCAATTCAGATTACATAAATCTTTCTTCTGATAATTTGGAAAGAACTGGTCTGAGATCAGGGAACCAATCATAAGGAGTTTGTCAGAGAAACATAAACAACTTTGTTCATGTTTCTAAAATCTTTCTCATGTTGTCTGAGTGACGGTGAAGAGGTGTGATCAAACCAGACTCACATCCTATAGGAAGTAAAGGGGTTTGTACAGAGGACTGTTGTTCAGAGAGAGTTACACATCACCAAGACAGAATGGATCACACCGGGCCCTGTGTTCTACTCTGTGAGTACTGACTTTGGATTTGTGTTTGAATGTTTGTTATGAACACGAAGTTCACTAAGGTTAATATTTGTACTCTATTACTGCAGCGCAGTTTACATGAATTACATTACTAATGTACTGTAATGATTCAATTTGTCTTTGTTGTAGTGTTGAGTTCCCTCATCTACTGTGGTCACTCTCAAGGTAATAGTAGATATTCATGAATTCATTCCATGTCATCAAGCTTCATCCTCTTGGTCTCTGACAGCGTTTCCTTGTGTTATTTGTATGATTCAGTTGTGTTTGTAATTATCCCCAAAAAATTTCTTTCGGTAACCTGTGTAAAGTTATATGACTCTGTTTCCAACCAAGTTGAGACCCTGCAGAGAATGAAAATAAAAACTGAATGCAATGACACACAAATCATTAATCCCTACATTTAATACAAAATAGTACAAAGACTTCTGCAACCCCACTGGCCCCAGTTATACATGAGAGAAACTGTCACAATGATATGTAACATACAGGAGGGAGACGTCACTGACTGGGAATACATGTGGGGACAGTCTATTAATCTTATAACCCCAGCTCCGCGGTTCCGCGGAGCTGGCTACTGCGGTATACTGTTATGAATAGATTATGAAGTTATATAAATTTCCCTTACCGTTAAGCGGCTAATTCCAATGAAGCGATTGCCGTAGTTTTTGTTTACGTACGTGCCCCACAGCCTACGTAAGAAAATCACCGGGTTGCACCAAAATGGTGGCCGTTACGCACGCCATGTAATGGAGTTTAGTGCATCTGCTGTTCCATAGCCTATTCTTCATTGA
>JACXGJ010006582.1:0-33800 GCA_016801105.1 Esox niger | reverse complement strand
ACCATACATCTACTGACAGGGACGTATTCCTATGCATACAGTGCCTTGTACCATACATCTACTGACAGGGACGTATTCCTATGCATACAGTGCCTTGTACCATACATCTACTGACAGGGACGTATTCCTATGCATACAGTGCCTTGTACCATACATCTACTGACAGGGACGTATTCCTATGCATACAGTGCCTTGCAAAGTATTCAGGCTCCTGATAAATTCTCTCATTTAACTGAATTACAAATGGGACATGGATATTTTGTTCCGTTTGATATTTTATTTGAAAATATTAGAACTAAAAATCTATTATTGAAAGGCGTTACTGGTTTAATATTGAGACATGCTGAATTACAGTGTTTGAATCTGTTTTCCACCACCACACATTATAGTCGCACTTCCCCTAGCTTGGTCCTTCAAATGTTTTCTCTCAATAGCAGCTTTAAGTCGTTTAGTGAGCGTGTGTCACTGAGGGTCGGAGGGGTTTTGTCCCAGTTATCTTCAGATTTGCTTCGCCCTGTTCAGGTTGGTGGTACAACACTTATGGTCCACAATTTCCAAATAGTTCCACAGATTCTCAATGGGCCTGAGATCAGGGCTTGGACTGGGCCAATGTAGGACACTCAGCTTCTGGATCTCATTGCTTTGGCTTTGTGCTTGGTTTCATTGTCCTACTGAAAGGTGATTTTCCTCTCAACTTCAGATTTGTTGTGGACTGACAGTGTTATGAATGATTGTCTGCAGGTCAACCTGGTGCAAAAAAAGACCAAACTCAATCCCCTGGCCTAGCTTCTAATGACCCTTTGATATGGCAGAAAGGAAGGTGGCCAGGGTGAGAATACATTTGAGTAGACTAGCACACACCAGAGCAGGATCAGGCAGTTGGCTGCCTCAGCAGAAGAGTGTTTGGTTTAAGATTTTAGGGTAATCTGCCCTGAGCACATTCTGCATGTAAACCCAGGACTGTCCGGAGTGGGATGTGTGAGATAACTAGATGCATCAGGGTTGTAAAAGGCAGCGCTGAAATTGGGTGTAATGTTCTGAAGACTGCGTGTGCTTTAGTTAACGTTCCACCTAGGAAACTAACGGAACAGCTTTCCTCATACAAAATGCTATAACAGAAAACAGGCAAGTTTGTAGATCTACTGTCTTCTCTATACAAAATGAAGTCCAAGCTACAGTTAGATAGAAACAGTAAACTGTCTAAAACAACTGCACTGGTGGAGTTATCATGTTGTTGAACAAACTATGCCGGACATCTGAGTTTCAGAGATAAGGTTCAGGGCATAGGTTAGCGATTAACAGTTAAAGTAAAAACTAGGTGTAGGGTTATGGACAGGATTTTGCGTTCAGGTTAAGGCCAGGCTTAGTAAAATGTATAAACAATGTAAGAAATGCATTTTGTGTTTCTGTGACTGGATGTTTATTCTCACCGTTCAGTGGAGTTGTTAAGTGGCTGATTTTCAGCAGAATGGTTGAGATGTCCTGCATCTTCACTCTGTTGTTGTTGCTCTGGGGCTGTGAGCAGGGCCCTCTGGGCTCCCTCCTCACCCTCGTACTCCCTTAGGTCTTTCACATCTTTCATCTGCCCTGTCAGCACTTTAGCCAACAATGCCACTATAAACTGGGGGGGAGAGGGAGGTCAAAGGTCAGAGTTTCTTGATAGAAGTGAAGGGTGACACTCCTTCCATCTTATACACCCTTAACTTTCGAATGAGCTTTAATAACTTCAAAGTTGTGAATTATAGCTGGGTTACAATTTTCTTCAGCCAGATGCAAACTAAAGTTGTTCCATTGAATTCTTACAATGCGACGTTTCTGCTACATACTGGAAAAGTGTTTTACTTGTATGTTTTCTACTCACCAAAAACCAGTAGATATTCATGCAGAGGAGTGTTAACAGTAGGAAATTGAAGAAGAAGTAGAAGGGAATGTTTGGGACGGATTGGAGGCTTGACACACAGGTGGCATACAGAACCTTCAGAGGAAACCAGTAGAGACGAAACCAAAACCTTCACAGGATGGAAACAACGAAAACCAGTATTATTCTGATCCATTGTGATCATCACCATTGTGATCAATCAGGACATGTGTCCTTGTGTGTGTGTGTGTGTGTGTGTGTGTGTGTGTGTGTGAGTGTTTTGTCGTCCCTCACCAGGTGATGCTGAAGCTGACAAAGCCCATACTAGACAGGATGTCATTGATAAGGTAGTAGCCCCCTCCCCGGGTTTTGAAGTAAACATTGAGCTTGGTGAACTCCAGCTGGATGTCATTGATGTCATGTAAGAACAGCACCAGCAACCCGATGTTATGGAATCTGAGGAGATTGCAGCGGGGGTGGAACTCAGTGTCAGTACAAAAATAAGATTAGGAACAGTGGTTTTGTTAGCGAGATGGTGCAATGTGACTCTTTGTCAAGGACATGGATTGACTTCAAAATATTATTAAAGCTGGTAGTGTTGATGTTGATGTCAAATAACACAAATAAAACAAGTTGTTAACATAAAATAATCGAATGGATTTTTACCCAATGGCATTCTAATTCTACAATCATGATTTGACATTACTTTCAAATTAAATTCCAAACTACGGCTTTCTATTGCGTAATAGAAAGATTTCACAGCTTCACAGTTTGACAGCGTTTCCCCGACTTGGGGCCCTCATACAGAATGGCCGTGGTTAGCTACCCAATAGACTTGGGGCCCTCATACAGAATGGCTGTGGTTAGCTACCCAGTAGACTTGGGGCCCTCATACAGAATGGCTGTGGTTAGCTACCCAATAGACTTGGGGCCCTCAGACAGGAAGGGTGTTGTTAGCTACCTGAAAGCGTAGGAGAAGGTAATGAGAGCCAGGGTGATAACATGGTGCACCACCATGACAGTGGAGTCCTTCCTCCAGGCGTCCATGTACACAGTGGCATAGATGGAGTGTCCATAGAAGCTGCCCTGTATCAGGTACGCAATGGCAATGTCCATGGGCACCATCATGCCACTCTTCCAGTCTGGGGGACAAAGAAGACATGAGAGCGTTGGAGAAAACCATCCCTGACACCACACACCCACACACACACACACATATGTTGACATGGACAAACAGCACACCAGGGCTTCCATTTTGTGGATGGGATTTTCCTGGACATTTGAGACTTGTACCACGCACATCTAGCCTACAGCACTATAAACTGACTACAATGCTATGAGGTCTGTTCTCAATGTTTGCAGAAACTACATTCTTATAACATGACAGGGTTTGATTCGATTTCCCACTGCAATGTCACTGCTAAATCATAAATGTTTTCATTAACATTAATCAACACAATTTTTTAATACACCTATAACCTACACAGCTATATATATAGGCTGTTAAATATTTTAAATCAGCCTTATAATTAATAAAACCAAGCCATTTGTGTTGGTCAATGTAATTAATTTAGTCTATAACAATAGAGGCAGTAATTTTCCCAAGTTGAAAATCAATTCAACAATTGCCTCAAAACCAGACGCGGCACCAGACCCGGCTTTTGGACCAGTTTGGCGAACGGGACATTAGCGCTGCTGGTGTAATGAGTCGCTAGCACCCGAAGACTGCGAGTGGTTTGTCGTGCACTAGCTTGACATATCAGCAGAGCATGTCCGTGTCTGTATGATCTACTGTAATGCCTTCGGGAAATCGAATCCCAACTTCTTTGCGCAGCCAGCGATGCGCATTTTCGTGTTTACATCTTCTTCGACAGGAACAAGAAGCCATCTTCGTTCCTTTTGGAGAATCCCCTCTACGTGGGCACACTGTAAATCGGCATTATTAAGGCAATCTTTGACAGTTGCTCTTCACTGAAGTCCCTTATTTGGAAGTTTGGGTCATTATTTGGTCGACAGTCGATAATTCTACATACTTTTTAAAATCTAAAGCCAGCTATAGCCGCCTAACGGACGCCCTAACACACACACACAAATCCCAGCTAGTTAAGGTCAAGATCGGGGGGATACAACATTTATGACAAAATATAACGTTATTCCTTGGTTTTCTTGATTCTACAATACAGTGTAACTGGCTGTTTACTTAGAATGAATTATTTGTTTTTAGTTCTGGGGGGCAGCTGTTCTGTTTGGTTATACTAGGTGGCCTCCTGTAGAAGACCAGATGTAGGGGCAACAGGGATGTCAGGTTTAGCAGGCATTTTAGGACATGGGTCATCTTCATTTTATCCCTTTTGGTTATACTTAACGGAAAGTTTCTCTGGAAATTTGGGGCAACTTTGGTCCCCATCAGATGAAGTTACAGGCTGTAATGTTTATTGATCGTACGTTCCATCATTAAACATTGAGAACATAGAGGCAATGGAAGAAGAGCTGCAAAGTACATTAAAGTTCTATAGGAATAGGAGCCTCTCTCCCCCTCACCCCTCGTCTTTTTCTATCAGAGCTCAGGCCCCCCACTCTCTCTGATAACTAAGTGCAGAGCCACAATAACCTGAGCAATTCGAATGACCACTCTCAACATGACAGTTATTATAAAAGTGCAGAGCCTTTTAAAGAACAACATATCACATCTATTAAAGCAATAGAGATTGAGACATACCCAATAATCAGATGACACCTAAAAGTGGGATGTAACTGGAAAGAATACCATAAAGTAAGGACATTTTAGGACTCACAGGATGGTATTAGGTTGTTTAGGGTCACAACCAAAGTTCAGTCATGCCATGTGGGCTTAACTTTGTGCAAATATCAAATGTAAATGTCTCAAAACACAAATATGGCTTATTTTTTAATACTACTAGAAGCCTCCCGATGGCTTTATAGCTTTATCAGCAGTATTCCATTCTGGACCTAAAAGCCAGTTCCAGTCCATATTCTATTGCAACCCTTGAACACTGACTTATTTAGACTTGGGACACCAGGTGGGGGCAATTAACAATGAGGTATATCAGGGTTCCAGCTGACTCTGGTCCTCGTAGGGAATAACCCTACCCTATATGAAGGCTGGAATGCCTTGCTTATTTAAGTGTTGGTTTGTATGTTATCCCCCTATTATTATTTCTTTCTTTACCTCGTCTCATGTACTATGTCTTACCATAGAATACAGAGGGGGGGTTGTGGAAAAAGGTGTAGTTGGTGAAAAAGAGCAGGTAGGTGCTGTAGGACCAGGACATGGTGTAGAAGACCAGCTTCCAAGCGCTCTCTGGCATCTTGTCGGTGTCCTGTGGCTGGAGACCACACCATTGTGCAAATGGCTGCAACACACAATGTAAACACAAAAGGTTATTTCATTAAAAAAATCATTTCAAGAAGAATTATGTGTTTGACCACTTCTGTATTTATTAGTGCTCTACCATATACGCACATTGGTAAAGTTCACACACATGAAACACTATGTACACGTGATTTCAAACTTAAGACGGAACATGTCCTCTTGTGCATCTCTGTCCATTTATAGTCTACTAAGCAGGCAGAAAATACAGGAAGTCAGAAAGAGGCTGTGTGAGTGTGCAAAAACTCTCACGTGAAATCCCCATGTCTTCCTGTGTCTCGATAAACCAGGCCCTCCACTAGATCAGCAGACAATCTGTTGGCCAGTGTCCCAGAGAAGAAACCGAACCCCTGCTCCTTATCTTTCCACATGACAGAAGAGCTGTGCCTCTCGGTGTAACAGGCCGGCCCACACCAAGTATGCCTTGAGCTCCATTGAAACCAGAAATTAACAAGTGAAAGTGGTTGCTGATACATTTCAAGCACTGGTTAACTGTAGGACCAGGCCTCGTTCATACGTCTATGCCAGTGTAATTAGTGCAACAGAAAAAAGTAATCTTTCTATCTTTTGCACTGGGGGCCATAGGACCAGGAGAGCATGACGGAGAAAGAGAGAGCAGGAAGGAAATAAGGCGGAGAGAGGACCTTGATCACTGCCATAATGACGCACAGCATGTTGTCATGTGATTTACATCATCGCCCCTGATTGGTCCCCACAGCCTGTGCTAAGTGACTGACGTGAATCCCAGCCAGCAGGATATCACCCCCTGCCTCAGACCTAACCCTAACCACTCCCACAGCACCCCTGCCTGCGACGTTGGTCTTTAGAAGCCAGCTGTCATCTCAGACTGTTCCACTGCAAGCCTGTCCGCTCCGAGGTTAGAGTGACTGCATCACAATCAGGCCTCATCATCACCCCACGAGCAGCTGCTATTATCACACGACATGGCTAATGTACGGGCTAAGCACATCTCTAATTCATTCATGATCAGACCTCTGCTCTTTTGTGCCATCCCTCTTTAGTCGCCGGATTCAACATTCTGGTATGTGACTGTGTGCACATTAACTCACAAACTTGCATCCTGTTGATGCCTACATATTTTCCTAACTGGACTTAAGGTTATGGCTTCCCCTGGGTTTTCAGCTGATGCTGCAGAAATAAAGGAGATCTCTGCAGGCACTGTTCCTCTGCCCCAACCTCATGGTAAAACTGTCAGCGTCTCTTTTCCTCTGGTCCCTTTCCTCATTAAAAGAGAGACATAGAGAAAGAGAGAGGGCAGGCGAGGCAGAAAGAGAGAAATTGCACAATAAATTATTGCCATAGCAACTGATTGATGATGTTAGCTCGTGCTGCCAGAATATCACATTGGCGCCCTCTCTTCAACCAGCCCAGTGCCTTGCTCAAAATCAAAGAACAACAGTATTGGGATGGAATCAACTTTGGGAATTATCATAATATTAACATTAGAACAACACTACGACAACATCTCAATAACATTTGGTCTCAATCGGCTGTACCTGCTTCAATGTTCTTCCTCTTCAGATTGTAACCCACTTTTTTCTTACAATGAGGGAATTTGTTTTCAGAAACGTTGCTGACCTCCTAATGAGATGTTGTTGTCTCTGCATCTGCATATAACGAACAAACATGTACGGAGCTCCGAATCGCTAAAAGTGTTGTAGCATGAAAACCAAAACACATTGTACAGTCAAGTATTATGACAATGCTGTGTCAGCAGCAAGAATGTTCCCGACTGGACAACTGCAAAACTCTGGTCACTGACATATCCCCAGACAAAACCAACACCAACAGCCTCTAACTGGTCCAGAATTCTGCTGGCAGAATCCTCACATACTCCAATCCTGATCCACACATATTCACATGAACATAATCCTCCTCATCCACAAGCTGACACCCCCATCCATCTCTGACCTTCTCCCACCCAATGCCTCCTCCCGTGTCTTCCGCCCCCCACGCTGGTCTCTTTGTAACTCCCCTATATTGCACCATGGGTGAAGGCACCCTCAGGCACTCTGCGCCCATCTGCAGCCACCCCTTCTGTGCCAATCTGCTGGATCGGACTGTTGAATTGCTTCTATTAATGAATTGTGCTATATGAATAAACTTGCTCGCTTGCTTTCCAGTGCCATATGGCTCCTTGTCACCCCAGAACCGGGATCCTTACCTTATCCTGGATCGGGACCATATCCCACTGGCAAACCCACCCCCTAAACCTGAACATAAGGTGTGTATCTACCCTATTACCAACGATGTTACATAAATATCATCCAGTGCAGGACAATAACAAATTATGTGAAACACTATGCAGAGCTTTTTCTTTGACCCAAATGTGTCTCTTAGTAGTGTTTATGCTGAGTCAGTATACTTACTGTTGGTAATATTTGACATCTTTCTATTCATCTGACACTGCGCACTGGGCCCCTACAGAACACCTTTTTGTAAACCATCCATGCAAGTACATGACTTTCTTCCTGTCTTCTCTGAGATGTCAGTGATTAAGTAGAAAAAAACGAATTTGAGGGAAAAAAGGACAGATTTCTTACCACCTAAAACACCTAAATGTTTTCTACAAATGGATAGAGCCTTGGGGTGTTACAGTGGTCTAGGTTCAAATCCTGATTGCAGCATACAAACAATGTTGGACAGAGTTGCCCTATCATGTCACACACTAGTAACTCTTTGTGGTGGGTTTGGTGCCTGCAAAGCCCAACTGTGTTGGCTGGTAAATGTGTTCTTCTCAGGTCTGTAACTGAAAACATCCTGGCTGAGCGAGCAGTGTAATAAGAATCACAATTGCTTGGAGAAAACATCTTGATGTTTGACTATCCCACTCTAGCTTTGGTGTTTTAGCCACAAAGTAATTGCATCATTACAAATTGGACATTGCAGAATTGGAGGGAATAACATTATAGTTAAGAATTTACATTAAAATTATTAAAATTTCTGGGATTTTCTAAGTAGGATGTTTGGCATAGATTTCTAATTTTAAAGTGCACTGAAGTCATAAACCACTAGCAAGTTAAACCTAGCGCTATTACCAGCTGTACAAACTACTTGCTTGCATTAGCTACAAATATCTACCTGTACTTACAAAATCACACTACATTGGCTGGATGAAAATACATTGATTAGTACAGCTCTGTGGACTTATTTTTGACTTGAAAGTGTTCTGCATAAGTGCCCCCCAGTGGTATCGGCAGTTTGATGAAGCAATAAAGCAAATAAAAAAATGCATCTGCACTTTCCTATAGTTACTAGCCATTACTGGAGTTCATCTCTCTGTGGGTGATTAGGATGATATATAACTAACATATCATGTAAACATTACTGAGGTTTGACATTGAGGCACTGCCGATGTCACAATAATTCACTTGATGATGTGAGCCTTGACATGTTCTCACTGTTCAATCTGTACACAAGAGTGACCATTTTATTCAAATTTATTGACCAATAAATCCCTTCCTATCCCTTTATCTCTCAACATCCTTCCTCCCTCTCCCTACCATTCTCGCTCAACCTCCTTCCCTTCTTTCTCAACATCCTTCCTCTCTTCCTTCCCTTCTCTGTCACCCTCCTTCCTCTCCCCCTTCCCTTCTCTCTCAACATCCTTCCTCTCCATTCCATTCCCTCTGTTAATCTCCTCCCTCTCTCCCTTTCGTTCCCCTTCTCTCTCCACTTCCATTTCTCCTTTTCTCTACTCCTCCTCCGCTGTCAATTTATTACTCCCTCTTCCCTCTCTGTCGGACCTGAGCAGAACACTTTGTTCTCCTCCCACCCCTCACAGAAGCTAAAAGCCTCCGTCTGCACCCCCATCGCTGCTTCCTGAACACCATTCAATCCCATTCTAAGGCTCCATCCATCACATCCATCTCAGATGGTCAGTCAATTTCTTTGCCCAAACACTACGAAGCATCATGGGAAATGCATGATTTTAAGGCTAATCCCAGTACCATCACACAAATCAAAACAGACCAGATTAGATGGATCCAAAAGCAGATTAAAACAAAGAGAGACATCACACACACAACAAGACACATTAGTCACAATAGACACACCATATTAGAAGATTGCCTCTGGTTTTACATTCCAAATAAAGCCGGTATATAACATTACAGAGGACACACTTAAACAAAGGGGTTGATTTCAGGGGCACAGATTAACCCTAGCCCATGACTTAAAAACCAAGGTCAATGGAGAACCGCAAAATCAACCCGTAAGGCTACAACACACACTTTAGATGAGAAACATTATATGCTACCACTACGCTGAAAAAGACAAGACACACAAACAGAGACGACACACAAACAAAACACCATAACACGCACGACACGGAACAAACTCAGCTCCCTAGACAACAGTCAAACAGCATCCACTCTCCCAAGCTGCAGCAGAACATTATGCATTACATTTACCTGGTGTGAAATACTACCGTGGTAGTTTTATTTCCATTGATTCCAAATTAAACATTGGTCAACCATCTAATCGTAGCCTCTATCAACCTCAACCACAGTCTCTCACCACTAGGCCTTTAAAAGGCAACCTCCCTCGATGTTGTAACGACCACAACACAGAGACAGCCATTCCTTCACCCAATTCAGTAACATCAAGATACAGTACTTTGTTGAAGCGCAAATCTAAAGGGATCTTAAGGTTTGCCATAAATTATTAAGCAGAGATTATACACACACTGACGCACACACACTGACACTCTTTGGCGCGTAACCTGACTACCGCACACATACTAATGCACACACACTCTCTTAATGGTTTAAGACAAACACATCTCAACCTAATGTTCAGTTCGTCTGGAGAGAAGTTGATCCACTCAGTGTCAGGCATTTTAGCAGTGTCTGATGCCTCGGCAAAAATGATGTCTCAGCATGACTCAATCTCATACTATTTCAATTCATCCCTGTCATTTTGCGTCCTATTTTATAATGGGAAATGTGCCCACTGTTTTAGATTCAGCATTCAAAAGGTAACTTTTGTTTTTTACACTCAATTCGTTTTATTGAAATACCAGTTAGCTTTAATAAGCCCAATTTAAACCCTGTTGGTTTTCTGCTCTAACTCATCATTAAATGCACCCACCCGGATTTTCGGTGTCTAAATATATCCCAGATTAGACGGTTGCTGTGAAAAAACTGGCTGAGTGGAACAGGCCTCAAGGTCTAGATTTAAGTACAGCTGGACTAGCCTGTTTTTCCGTGTTTGCGGCTAATAGTGTATGTATTTTATATTGTCAACTAACTGTCCACAACCCACAATTCGGACAATACTCAGTAACATGACAACTTTATTAATTACCATTTCTAATACTGAAACTTTCACTGTTTGTAGTCAACGTGTGATCTGTGGAAATTTGATCTTAAAGGTCTAAAGTGGCAATGACATGCGGAGTTCCACAGGGATCAGTTCTCGGACCGCTTCTGTTCAATCTCTATGTGCTACCTCTGGGCCAAATTCTACAGAACAACAACATTAACTACCACAGCTATGCCGATGATACTCAAATATATATGGCACTCGAACAGTATGACAACAGCTCAATAGACTCTCTGTGTCACTGTATAGAGCACATAAATACCTGTATTAACCAATATTGTCTACAATTTAACCAAGATAAAACTGAGATTATTGTATTTGGCAACAAAAATAAAAGAACAGGTATTAGTAAAGAGCTGGATTCTCTGGGCTTTAAAACTAGGGATCAAGGGCGTAATCTTGGTGTTCTGACTCTGACCTCACATTTAACAGTCATATCAAATTGGTCACCAAAACAGCATTCTATCATCAGAAAAAATATATTCAGAATCAAAAGCCTGGTGTCCCAAAAAGACCAAGAGAAGCTCATCCATGCTTTTATCTCAAGTAGGGTTGACTACTGTAATGGCCTCTTAACAGGACTCCCCCAAAAACTGTAAAACAACTGCAGATCCTTCAGAATGCAGCAGCTAGAAAGTTAATCAGGACCAAGAGGACAGAGCACATCACTCTGGTTTTTATTTTTGCATTGGCTTTCAGTCAGTTACAGAATAGACTTTAAAGTGGGGCTTCTAGTTTATAAATCTCTGAATGGTTTAGGATCCGAATACATTTCTGATATGTTTGAAGAATATAAACCGAGCAGGGCTCTTAGATCCATGAACTCGGGTCAGCTAGTAGAGCCCAGAGCCCAAACAAAACATGGAGACGCTGCGTTTAGCAGTTATGCTGTACACAACTGAAATAAAATACACAAAGATCTTAGACGTTCACCAAACGTGTCCATTTTAAAATCCAGGCTAAACGCCCTTCTCTTTCACGTGCCTATGACTGAGCTCTTCAACTTAACCACATTGTGAGCCGTGTAGCTTCCTATGTTTTTATAACAGCACTGTTTAGTTTAACAGCTTTTAAAGCTTCCAATGTTTTTATTTTCTTATTCTGTTTTATTACGCTGCATTTTATATTTCTCTTCTTGATTTATTTTGTTATTAAATGTATATTTTGCTATCTTTTACCAATTGTAATGCACGTTCTGGTGCTGTCAGAGGAATAACCTCTGTGTAAATGTAACTGTTTAAATTCTATTGTATAATTTTTTTTTCACTGTAAAGCACATTGAATTGCTTCTATGTATGAATTGTGCTATATAAATAAACTTGCTTGCTAAAGATATAAAACAGTAACACTGAGTTTTTCTTATTGGTGATCCTTTATTTGGTGGTTTTATGAGGAAGAATCCGGTCTTTTCCACCAGCTTACTAACACAACGCCGTACCACACTAAACAGGAAGTGCCAGTTTAAAAGCCACAGGTCAACAGAAAGTCATCCGCTATTTAGCAGCAAAACAAAAATACATAACTTTTTTCAATTATTCAAACATGCTGTGTATGTGGAGGCATATGGATGTCATCCATAATGCAATAGGCAAGAAAATGGCAACACTAAGAGGGGATATGAGGTCACTGTAATAAACTCAGTTTATGAGGTCACTGTAATTAGCACATCATAGCCTACTCGGCTGGGAGGCCACTCATATACGAACTAAAGAAGCTGGCTGATTAGTGTTGATTCTATTAGCGCTCCTTAGTCCAAATGACACTATAGGGATAAGTTGTTATAGACTTGCATACCCTGGGTAAATCTCTGACAAGATGAAGGAGACTTAGCGATGACGAGGAGGGGTGTGTGTGTTGGGGTTAAAGCCTTAGCTTATAGCTGCCTTTGTGTTGGGTTGTCATTGGCTGTTGTTGTGAAACAGATGGGTAACTAATGTGGAGCTATCTAGCTGGTTGCGCTGCTAACCAACATGTTCGAACGGAGTCTTGTCTGATAGAGTAATACAAAACTGGTGTTACTCTTAAATCATGTTTTAAAGATTACTGAAAAGCATTGGGCTGAACTATAGTCATCATTTTAAAGAGCATGGAAAGTGTGAAACTCATTGTCAACTTACAGGATATCTATTCGAGTCTACATTTGCATAATTTTTTTAGCTAACACTCCCAGCAACTTACAGTAGTAGTAACTGCATATCATTTCATAGTCTATTGATGAATGGTCACTAACCACTCAGACTATCGCTCTGATGTTCTTCACCCTCTCTCAATTATCAAAGAGTTACCTTATTGTTATGGTTACAGTTGCCTAATTTTACAGCCACAATGTGCTGTTTTTCACACTGGATTGCCCCAGAAATGCTAGCGTGAAACAATATTGTGCTCAAGGCTTCATATTCCAGCTTGCCAGGGGAAAGACAAACAGGCAATTTATAGAAATCACAAAAAAAGGAGTTCCTTACTGCTCTGGTCATTTTGTGGTTGTATCAATACATTTTGAAGCTGCATCTTCCTACTGTAATTAATTATAGCCATGTGAGCTATACAGAGACTTGCTGCACTTAATTGAGCTTTATATGTTGACACGTATGAATGTTCGGATTTTCTGTTGGGACTTTCAATTAAGACAGTTCTCTTCCACTACACTACATGTCTCATGACTCATTTAGGACAGTTTAACAAACAGCAGGAAGTTGGACTAATCAGAGAGGATACTGAGTCACCAGACAATTATCCATAACCACTGCAGGAGAGCCAGATACATTTGGCAGAGATCATCATCAGCACAGAATTTGGTGATGTCATTTACCAGAATGTTACTGACAAGTGACCCTTTTACCCGGATACTCTTTTTTGGTTGGGTGTGACCTGTTCTAGACAGATTCACAGTTGGGCCGTATTCCCTAAATTTCTTCATTATGGACTTTACTCTGCTCCAGGGGTCTTTCAATGCCTAGGAAATGTTCTTTTATCGTATCTCTGATTGGTTCTATTGGGGAACCTTGTAATTGTCTGGCTTTGACTGCTTCTTAATCTTCATCATGTAGTTTCTGTTAGGAAATGTACTTAACAAATGTTACTCTATGTAACAACACATTTTTTTAAATAAAAATTGGGGACCCAAAACAAAAATCTTTATTTTGTTGAAAGGTTTGGGGTAATATAGATATATCTTGTAATTGTTTCTTTTTCTGAAATGTTTTACTCTGATGAAACCCAGCATGCCACAAGCCAAATGCAATGTAATACATAACTGTCTTACACTGGTTGATTTTGAAAGCCACACAGACACAGAAATAGAAAGCCTCCCCAGACACACACAGAGCTATTTATAACAAACATTGATGATGCCATGCTGTCTCCCAGGTGAGGCCACTGACCTCAGGGGATTTTAATGGCCAGAATGTAATCACAGGACCTCTGTTGTGTAGTTTTGTCTATCAATTAGAATGGGTATTTTTCACCATTTAATGGTATTTGTTGAAGTGTAATTTCACATCTTTTCACCTCATTTTGACATATAAATGCAGAGAAAACTCTGCATTCATATGTTTTTTGTAACATGCTACCCAATGTTTCTCATGAAAAAAAATTGCTCTATGAATATAGTCCCAACTGTATTGTCTGAGCCCATGTTGTAGTGGACACCTCTGACCTCTGCGATGCAGGGATCAAGTTAAGAGTAATAACAACATCCGTAAATACATCAGAGCACATCAGCATGCATCTCTATCCTCCAGAATGAAAGTCCATAAAAGGCATTTTTCCACATTAAAGTCAAATATTTTCCCTCTAAGCTGCACACATGCAGTACGCGCAACTCCTCCTAGACAGTCACGCAAAAGAAATGCACTACATGTAAGATATAGCTTTTGCCTTACCGCATAACCAAAGTCAGCCAAGAAGTGTGACTGTCTCTGACTGACTGAGTGACTGACTGTGTGACTATCCACTGTTAAATAACAAAGTGTCGTATTGAGCGCCTGTGCACTCCATCTAGCTAGGAGGACTGATGGCAGTCTCAATTTCCTAATTGAGGAAGTAATAAGATAAGACCCAGCACGCCAGCGATTTTGCTTCTGAAGACATATTTCAACATCAACTTTCCCAAGTCTCCAGGAAATTACTTTGATGAAGCCCCTTAATCACAAATGGATATCATACAATTAGTAAGGAAAAATTAAGAAACAAAATGAGTCTCAATAGTTTGTTTTCTTAGAGGGAAGTGCTAAAGTTTGCAAATAAATTATAAGATTCTCTGTACAGAATAATAAAAATCTTAGTACATTACTTCCTTTCATCAAACAAAATACAATATAATGTACACTAACTGAGCACTTTACTCTGTACACCTGAACATTAGCGCAAACTGCCCAACAGCAAATGATAAGGCTGCAAACCAACATATAAAATGCATACATACAAGGTCAAGAGTTTAACTGCGGTTTGATCGAATGTTAGATTGGGGAAGGTGCCTGATCAAAGCAACTTTGACTGTTGTATGATTGTTGGCTGACCTCCAATGATTTTCTCTTGAGTTTAAAGAGAATTTTGTGATAAAAATACATCCAGTAAACAGCAGTTCTATGGGTGAAAAAACACCTTGTCAATGGTGTTTAATGAGAGGTCAGAGGAGAATGGCTAGACTCAATAAAGCTGACAGAATGGTAGCATGATGTCAAGTTGCCACAGTCGAAGTGTTCCAACGAAGTGCTGGACTGTGGGTTCTATCTCTAACACACCAACTCCCATGGCTCCGATTTGGCCATCGTTCCCAGATAGGTTCAAATAGCTAAGGAAAAGTGGAACAAGAGCAACAAAAAGCTTTAATCAGATGCCCAGAGTTTCATTTATGGTGTCCTGGAGGACACCGAAGGGGGCTGTTGTTCTGATTGCAGTCGACGCTTACTCATTCCACACAGATGAAAGCTAGCACCAACTACTCAAGCACTGGAACTTTTAACGCAATACACATGTAAAAAAAAACATATTATAAAAGAAATGGAGTAGCATCCCTCTAAAAATGATTCATGAGATTCTAATTTTCAGCTGTTCAGGTGTTTCTCATCCGGGATCAATCCATAGTAGTCGTGATTTAGTGGAAAATCTGAATCTATAATCTAAATTTCTAGAATTCTCTGTTCAAAGCTGGGCTAACATATCATGTACAGATAATTACAATCTCAAACTAATAATTTATTTCTGCTGAAACTCATATGTACATTATGAGTCAGAAGTTTGGACACACCTACTCATTCAAGGGCATTTCTTTAGTTTTATTATTTTCCACATTGTTGAATAAAAGTGAATATATAGGAACTATGAAATGACACATAGAACCATGTAGCAACCAAAAAAAAGTGTTAACAGATTAAAACACATTTCATATGGTAAATTCTTCGAAGTGTCCACACTTTGCCTTGATGATGGCGTTACACACTACATTCACTCTACCAGCGTCATGAGGTAGTCACCTGGAGTGCATTTCGGTTAATAGGGGCAGTTGTTAAAAGTTATTTTGTGGAATTTCTTTAGTTCTTAATGTATTTCAGCCAGTCGTATTATGAACAGCTCATATTAAGAACAACTTGAATAAGCAAAGAGACATAACAGTTCATCATTACTTAAAGACATTAAAGTCAATGTGAAAAATGTCAACACAGTCGCAAAAAACATCTAGCATAATGATGAAACTGGCTCTTTTGAGGACCACAGACGGAAAGGAAAACACAGAGTTACCTCTGCTGCAGATTAACATTTGCTGGGAAATTGAAACATGGGAAATTGACATTTGACCGGTGGAAATCTGTCCTTTATGAGTCCAAATATGAGATCTTTGGTTCCAATCGCTGTGTGTTTGTGAGATGCAGAGTGGGTGAAAGGATGATGTCTGCATGTGTTCTCACCATGAAGCAAGGAGGAGGTGTGATGGTTATGGGATGCTTTGCTGATGTCACTGTCTGTAATCTATTTACATTTCAAGGCACACTCAACCAACATGGCTACCACAGCCTTTTGCCGCTATACACCATGCCATTAGGTTTGCGCTAAGTGGGATTTTTAATTGTTTTTAACAGGACTATGATCCAAAATACACTTTCAGGCTGTTAAAAGATTATGTGACCAAGGAGGAGAGTGATGGAGTGCTGCATCAGATGACCCTGCCTCCACAAACACCCGACTTCAACCCAGTTGAGATGAGTTGAGTTGGACCACAGATTAAAGGGAAAGCAGACAACAAGTGCTAAGCACATGTGGGAACTCCTTCAAGGCAGTTGGAAAAGCATTCCAAGTGAAATACCCCACAAAGTTTGTTGAGAAAAGGCCAAGAGTGTGTAAAGCTTTCATCAAGGAAAATGGTGTCTACATTGAAGAATCATGAATATAAATGTATTTTGATCTGGTAAACACATTTTTGGTGAATATATGACTTTTTATGTCTTCTCTACTACTCTACAGTATGGCACATAGTAAAAATAAAGAAATTCCCTTGAAAGAGTTGGCATGCCAAACTATTAATATATATTTCGGATCATGTACACATGTACAAAGAGCTGAGTCCCCAAAATCTGATATTAGCCCCACACTGGATTATGAATGTTCTCCATAGAGGCTCATTAATATTAACACCTAATGATTTATTCCTGAACCAATTAGTAGGTGAATAACCAAATTAATCTCTGGAGGCACCGCTGGGATTTGTATTCAACAGCTGCATTTCTAATTTCTGAAGTACCTGAACTATTAAATCCGTATCAGGCCAATACATGCAAAATTTGGAACATACCAAATATCTGGGAAAGAAATGAAAAGAAAAATGTAAAAATGCTGAACAGTGTTCTGTGGTATTTCCTATCTTTCAAGATATAATATGTTTGTGACAAGAAACCAGTGTCTCAATTGTACTGTTATACACAAATTTCACATGTATTGTTTCCTCTGTCAACGGACCTAAGTCAATCACCAGTGATTAATACGGCTACAGCAGATGCCAAGTCGGTGGTTTCCATAACTGGGTTCTTAATCTTCTCAGCGATGATTTGCTTGCTGGTCACTGCTCATGTCTTGGTATACTGAGTTGACATTCTATTGCAGAGCGGTTACCTCAGGTGAACGGTCTCTTGGTGTGCATCATTCACTCAATCACCTGCTACATGTATCTGATCCTCATCTTGTCTACAAGATGACACACAGGAAAACACACACCAAAGCGGTAAGGGATAAACTAGTTCGAAGCCTTGCTTAGAATGTTGCCGATATTAATTTCTTCCTACAACAAAGAAACAAATCATTCAGGAAACAGATTAACGCGTTAACACTAGACAAAAAATTCAAGTGTTGATATCCTGTGGTAGGCTTGACAAATGAAATGTCATAATTGAAAAACAATTGTTGTCTTATTCTGTTAATACTGCTAAATAATCTGGACTGTAGGAAATATGTGACGTTCATAAAATATATTAAGCATACAGGCCTTACTAGTGGAAAGACCCTATAACTAGGAAAGGAGTAGGCCTATATGGTCCGTAAGTACAGACGGAACTGATATAGTAAAAGGCATATGGTCCAAGAAGTAGACGGAACTGATATAGTACAAGGCATATGGTCCAAGAAGTAGACGGAACTGATTTAGGGTAATGTGGGGTGAAAATGTATGTTGATGTAAAACTACTGGGGAAAGCTGAGTAAGGGTGGTATCTACCTTGAACAGACATTCCGTTAGTCCCCGTCGTATTTGCGTCCACATAACTGCGCAGATGAAGAAAAGGCCGATTTCGGTCCATGTAATATATGCGTTATCCAGGAGCGTCCTTTTCGAGACCTCTAGACCGCAAGCGCCACAATCTCTCAAGGCACCAAGCATCACCGTAGACGCTCTAGTTATGAGATCCACATAGCCAGGCATGGGTTCCACCTCCCCTACGCTCATGCTGTCATACCCGGGGAGACTGTCCATTCTGGCGGCACGGAAAAGGGTGACTTAGAAAACGGACCTTGGTTTAAGGGACAGACCGACTTTTACTCACACGAGGCAGTCCCGCAAGCTCTCTAAGCTTCCAAGCTAGCAATGTTAGCCACCTAGCTAACCAAAAAACGCGGAAAACTTAAGCAGCTTAGCCTCTCAAGTAGTCTAATTCTTTGTTTTCTAAATTAGGACATGCGCGCATTTTGCATAGGTACAAAAATTATGGACTGGAGTATAGGATCAGAAAAACAGAGGTAATTGGTGGCTGGATTAATAGCCAGTGCTAATTAACTATCTATATTTTACCATCACATTTAATTTATGATCCAGTAAACACCGGTTAACAATTTTGACATTCTTTTACGCGTAACTACCACATAATTTTAGCTATCTTGTTAGTTGCCTATCTAAATTAAATGCAGCACACATACCGGGTAGGCCAGCATTTAAAACGTCTACCAAGCTAGCTAAGTCAATGTTCTATAAAATTATACATCGCAGTAAAACCAGATTCGTATTGAAAGAGAAAAATCAAGGAAGTATTATTATCTGGCTATCTAAACAGCTGCGACAGAGTGCAGTGTACTCGAGGTATCACATGCAATTCTGGGGATGTTAAAGTGTCATCTCCGTTATTCGCCTCATATTACATATTTTCGTAATTTCATTAGAAAAACTAGAAAACCCAATGCTTATTACTACCAGATAAGAAACCAGTGGTCCATGAACGCCGGTAGAAGTCAAGAGTACATTAGACTGTATCTTCAATGTTCGGTTTCCTCTGTCGTGCGGCTGCCGCGGGTCAACCTTTCCTGTCTTTTTGAAACTGCGTCTCTTGACAAGTGACCCAAAAATTCGCCTAGTTTTAATCGGAATCGCTATTGAAAAAGATCCCACACGGCACTAGCAATCTAACCGGTTACAATAATAAAGTATGGTAAAACCTTTGTCCGAGATTATTAGTGCCCACCACCTGTTCTGAGCGCAACTCTATTTCAGACGTGCCATGACGTAGACTAAATATGGTCCGCTATCTTCTTCAACCGCTGGGAATTTAAATATATATATATTTAAAGCGACAGTGCAACATATAGGCCACCGTCGCACATGTTCAAACACTTATGTGGTGGAGCGTAAGGATACGCCGAGGACATCATTTTTCATAATTTTTATGTACTGCATTGTCGAGCAGGAACCTGCAAGTAAGAATTGTATTGTGTTGTTTGCCTCGTGTTTCCTGAGCATCCGTCCATGGCTGCATGAAGAGTGGTGTTATCAAAGGGGGCTGATCAAATCACTCCACTAATGAATTTGTAAATCTCCTCAGAAGGAGTTCAGGGACGGGAGTGTTACACCGACTTCCCATGGCTATGCTTATGGTATAGAATTGTATAGAACTTAAACTATAAGAACAGATTAGAATGTTTAATTTAAGTTGTTGACAAACGACTTATTTCTGTAAGGTAAGACACAGTGAATATACAAATTCTACCCTTTTATAGAACTTATACAAATTCAATATACAATATACAAATTCACCCTTCTTAAAATGGCTGTTTTTTGTGATGCAAAAACTGAGACAAAGTTAAATCATGTCAGTGAAGTCAACCTCACTGGCATAATTCACTCTGGAGTGTGGCTAATGCATCACAGTCTATGTTGATTATTTGCTTCTATGCTATAGTAATGATTGGGCTGAAATTGTCTACAAGTGCCATCCACTAGAGATATTTGTTTGAAAAGTTTGAGCCTTTCTGTAAGCCCGTCCCATACTTTCCAACATATTATAGTATTAAGATATATTTTCCCCAACATGATCTGTTTCTGGAGTTCCCAGCCCTCTTGAAAGCACTGTAGTATGACATTTTCTGAATGAGCATTCAGTTTTCATGAATGCAGAAACGATATAATTTAGAATGTAATTCAGCCATGGGGTACAAAAAGAGTAATGTTGTTTAACTAAATGGCAACAAAACTGGTGACTAACACAGATTATTGTTAAAATAAAGCCAAACACTGGGCATGCAGAAACATAAATGGTGAGGACATTAACCAGTGGTGAGGACATTAACTACCAACTCATTTACAAAAGATAATTTCACATGCAAAATTACAAAACAGTATCGGAATTGGATGAGTTCTGTCTAATCTGGACATTCTGTAAATGTCAATGGATTTCTTCACACTGACACATACTGGGTTTAAACGGTGTCAAAAAACATTTATTGTCAATTCAGAGGAATGCTTAAAAAGGAGTTACAAGAAGCATTTTATAAGAAAAAAAAGTTAGACATCAAATATACTTTTCAATGTACTACAACTAAAGGAAAAATCAGTGTCAAACAAATATTTTGATACAGCCCTGCTAAATATTTATTTTTTACTATTCTTAAAATGTGCATGTCAATATCAATGCATACATTTCTGATTTTTCCATAATCAGACACATAAATATGGGGCAATCAGTGGCGTCCACAATGTTTTTGAGTTCCAAACAGATTCCCACATTGCGTCACACAGTTGCAGTTGGAGCATACTGCATTGCCAGTCGGTCAAATTCATTCTCCTAGAATAGGAAAATATGAACTATTAACACATAGTACAAAATCTTCACCAATGA
Organism: Esox niger; assembly: GCA_016801105.1. Taxonomy (NCBI): domain Eukaryota; kingdom Metazoa; phylum Chordata; class Actinopteri; order Esociformes; family Esocidae; genus Esox; species Esox niger. The sequence goes on along the minus strand of JACXGJ010006582.1, from coordinate 12,619 downwards.
CACTTGTGCACAGAAAGAAACTGGTATATCCTTCTGGAACAATTCATGATTTTTCAAGGTTTATTTACACTTCTATTTTTGGGTAGCCATGTCTACTGAAGTCTGTGAAATTAAACTTTGAAACAATTTTGAAATGCTCTCATTAGACTAGATATGCTGCATTGCAAACTATGCAATAGTTGAAATGTTCTTCAAAGACAAGCAAATGTTAAGTGACTGGTGTACAAGGAAGAATGCATTGATTACCTTGGCCAGGTAATCTCTAAGGAAGGGGTGAGCTCTATGGGCATCTTTTAGCTGAGAGAGATACCTGTTGGTAACCTGCAAGCAGATGCATGACAGAGTAATGATGAGAAAGTTCATGTCAACAAACACATTCTTAAATGATTAGGTAATCTCTCTCAAAATTGACTGAGTTATAGAAAACCCTGACTTAATCCAATGATTATTCTGACCTTCAGTTAAAGAGGCTTTCCGTATATAGTCATATATATATGTGTAACTTCACCGAAATCTAGTAGAGTTAATTTTACAAGGCTTCCTCTTTTGAACCGTGATCGTCATTAGTGACTCAGAAGGGCACTTAAGGTCAAGATATTGTCAGCCACACAAACAGACCTTAGCAAGAGAACCATCTTAGTATCTATGGAAACCCCGATGCCCCCTGTTGAATCCCCATAACGCAATATAGGTCCAAAGTCTCACCTCGGGGGCTTTGCCCAGGTGCTGAGTCAGCACAATCAGGTTGATCAGAGTCTCAGGGTGGCTGCTGTCCTGCAGGAGGAAAAACATACTCTGTCTTATAGATCTGAATGAAATGCATTACTCAGCACCTAGCTAATTCATTGCTGCTCATTCACCCATTCTGAAAAGGTGCATGTGACGACTGAATTACCACTGTATTCACATTTCTTCAAGCAATCACATTACCACCTAAACAAGAGTGAAAAATGCGGCATAGTCACTTTTTACATTATGATTTATCTCAAATTAAGTATATATTTGTACCCATCTTTTACATTACAGAGAAAGAAAAAGAACATACGATTGGGCTGGAAAGTTCATAAAACTGAAAAAAAACATGTACTCTTAGCAAAGACTTTGTAAATATAGCATGATATTTGGGGGTTTATTCAGCTGCAAACCAGAGAAATACATGAGTGGATTCCAAATTTTCTTTTAACAGTTTTCTGGAATAAATTGTGAATTATTTTAATTAAGGCCACGACTGTATTAGAGTGCATTTGAGGTAATGACCTTGTCCAGAGCCTCCTGAAGAACTCCTTCTGCCTCCTCCCACTTGTTCTGGGCCATATGGCAGGCAGCCTGTCCATTCAGCAAAAGGAGAGTAGGGGAGAATTTATCCGACATCTCCTGAAAGATATAGTAAGCATCTTGTAACTTCTCTCCTCCCTGTAAACAAGGAAAAAAAAAAACATTAATCAAAGACTTGTATTTTTTTCTGATCATCAGGTGAAATATGGAAGCTGAGTCGATTTGGATTGCCTGAAGAAGGATGGCGCATGAAGTCAACTTGAATCTGAAAGTGATGACTGCTTTCCCCATTAAGAGAAGCACTCTCTGATTACTGAGGCACTTTGATGTTAGGAGCACTCCACTCCAGTATTCTACCATAACAGGCGTATACTCACAACAGCAATATTGACCCAAGCTGTGGACAGTTGGGTCAGGGTGGCGTCTTCGTCCCGCTCCTGCATCTTTTTCAGCTCTTTCCTTTGAATGACAGGTGTTAAAATTAGTACACACACCGTATATGACAAACCCTAAGTCATATGGTGAATCTCTTTGGGTCAATTCACCTAATTTGGGGCATTTACAGAGATGCAATGTGGAGCAGAGGGGTTGGAAGTTAAACTACTAACAAATGGTTTTGTTGGGAGCTGTAACGCTTCAGTTTTTAGCATAAAGTTCAGAACCAATTTGGAAAAAAGTAGGTGGTTTATACTGTTGCTTTCTGGTCATATTTCTTTTTATTTTCTTCATTCATCTCATAAGGACCGCTTGCAATGGACGCAGTTATGATAGTGACTGTATATTTGGACTGAGGACATTTTAATTAGCAAGAGGGAGCGGGCATACAGCGCCATCTTGTGGTCACCTTGGCCACAAGTATACCAGCCTTCTATAAACATTTTGCCAGCAGATGGGCTTTTTCCACTGGGGATCTCATGCAAAAGAACTATATCTATATATATTCTGTACATCAGAATTCAAAACACATATCTTAACTTTTTGCAATTAGTAAATCTAATAAAACATGATAACTTTGCCTAGGAAACATGCTGAAGTCAAACATGGTAAAGGACAGTCAGTGCTTTACATTGACAGTTTGATGACATTTCAGCAGAAAAAATGCTTGGAACAAAAAACTTTATTAGCCAGTTGCCAAGCTTTTAAATGTAATGGTTCTGTCCTGGAACACTAGAACACCTTAGTTCTGTTTCCATTCAAATATCTTTTTTTAAATGAATTTCCACTTTTTCCACTTACGTTCCCTGGACCTGTTCCAACCCATGATGTGAAGCAGACCTACCTTGCCAAATCCACACGGTCTAAACTCAGCAGAACCTGAATGGTCATTGCCATGCTGAAAAGAAAAAAAGGACATTGATGTACTACATTACACATTAATAAGGTTATTAACAAAAATAGTAGGGCTGCAACAACTAGAGGAAAATGTCATAATTGGTCAGTTAGGTCTAGATGAGACGCAGCATAAAAAGGAAACAAAGAATAAAAACATGATGGAGACTGACTACACACCCTGTACAACCCCAGTCTCCTGAACTTCAAAATAACTGATTATATAAGAATTCACCCCATTTAGTAGAGGCACCTTTGACAGAAATTACAGCCATGAGTAACTGCAAGGCTATACCAGAATTGCTCAAAGTTCTACATATTGTCAATTGGATTGAGGTCCGGACAAAAGACTGGCCCACTCCAGGACATTGACCATTTTGATTTAAATCTTCTCATGCAGCTTTGACTGTATGTTTGGGGTCATTGTCCTGGCCTTCCTGACTTGTGCCCTACTCACAAAGATACTTTTTTGATTACAGCCTTTCCTAGAAGTTTCATAGTTTTGCTACATTCCATTTCTAAATAATAGATTTTTTCCCTTATATAGTTTTGTTAGAAGCTGTACTAACCAAGTGTGAGACCTCCCAAAGACCAGTTTATTTATCTTGAAATTAAGAAAAACAACTTAACTGCACACAGATGGACTAAATGTGGACTAATGACATCATTTCAAGTCAACTGATTGCACCAGAGCCCATTCTAGCATGTTATAGTAATGGGGAAGAATGCACATATACAATAATGATAATGATTATATATGGATTCAAAACAATTTGCACTCTCGTTTCAGTTTGCTCCTGCCAATGACTGGAATGAGTTGCAAAAACTCTTAACCTCAACAAGCGCCTTGTCAGAACTGAAACCCCATTTCTATCTGTCCCACTGTATTTATTTTTATTAAATGTTTATTAATCTTTGTACATACTTTTTACACTGTTTTTCTGTGTACGGTCTGGTCTTGCATTTGCGTGCCTTGTTTACAGTTAAATAGATGAATCCATGATCAAAACCGTAATTTGTTTGTAACCCTAGAGAACAACATCCTGAGATTGTCCTCACCACTCCAGACTTTCTCCCTGATGTAGAGTCCTCAGAGCAGCATCTGTGTTCATCTCATGGTAGTAAATGGATGCAGCCATCAGCAGAAAGGTTGTGTTAGCCACATCAACACTCTTGGACATCTTCTTATCAAGTTCCGCCACAATGGCATCTCTGTACAAAAGCAACAATAATACTGTTATCCCGGCACCAGCAGCCAATAACATGCATGTCATCTTAGACCTGTTCACATCCTGGATATTAGTTGATTAAGACCTTTTGCCTTCATTGGAGCGATACTCTGCGAACATCTTGACAGCCTGGAGCTCTGGAGACGAGCTGGACTTGATGTCATCCATCACCACTGCATACTTCCTCTGAAACACGGCAGAATGTGTGGTGATACCTAACTGCAAATACTGATTTAGTGGTACTAAGAATGACACTCACTGTATTCAGTTACATACAGGTGTATACTGACTGTATATGTGCAACCAGCGGTAGTTACCTGGGCAATATAGGCTCTGTAGAGAAACGTATCTCTTTCAACCTCCTTCTCGGATGTTGATGGCTGCAAAAAGGAAAGCGTACTTGACCTTATGTTACTTTTTATTATCAGTTTAATTGTCATTTAATCTTGCGAACTTTTGATGATTTGCTAATACATAAGCTAGCCAGAGACGGCCCAGACTAAATCGTTGCACTTACAGCGAGACTAGAGAAAGACTATAACCATATGAGGTTTTATCATCAGATACTTACCTTAACCTTCTGGGCTTCATTGATACATTGTTGATAACTGCCGATATAATACGCATTTTTCACATCGAAAAGTTCATCAACATCTCCTTGTTGCGCCGCCATGTTGACTGGATGACTTCCTGGACACGTAGAACCGACGCGTCATCATTGTACAGCCGAGAACTCATTGGACAGAATGGTATCGTAATATTTTTGTGTGTATTTTTTAAGTATGCTGTTAGTTCTCATCACAATTATTGAAAATGAATGAAAAAAAAATTAAACGAAATAAAACGAATTAATTGGAGAGTTTGATTACAAAACTAAAATATTCTTTCCCACAATTTTTTTTTCATTTTTCTGCATTTTAATGTGCACTCCCCATGAGATAGTGGATGCCCAGAGGCCAGGCAGTGGAGGCTTATGGAGAGACGAAGCTGATCTTACGTTCTATCAATTTTCAAAGAAAGAATATAAGTATATACTATATACCAGAACTACACTCTAGATCAAGATTCATGAAATAATGACAGCACCAATACCAGCCAGACCCAGTGTAAGAAACGGATCTCTGACAGAGAACATTTCCACTTTTACTGACGGTTCTGTCCAACCCTGGACACACTCCTCCCTACATTCCCCAGCGACTCTACTTAATCAATGTCCTGTACACTGTGGACTGCATCCCGGAAAATTATTTTCACCAGCCTACACCAATGTGCCCCACCAGGGCGGCGTAAAGGCTCTCAGTGCTACCTAAATGCACGTATATTCTTCCCAGTGCTCCAACCGTAACATGTACAACTGTACCGTGGACGAACTGCAGAAACGTCCAACTTTTTCTTCTTCATATATTTCTTACAGATGAAAGGGAGCTCAGTGGGGAGCACCATGACTCCTAACTATGATAACCTGTATCTATGTTTATTTGAAAGACAGGTGGTGCAAAATCCCGAAGCAAACAGCTTTCTCCCGATTTCTTTACTAACTTCAGGATATTTGGATGATATTGTCCAGGTATGTAAAGGGACTCAGGAAGAACACTCAATTCCACATCTGACCACATTTCATGAATTAAAGGTAAAAAAATTTATGCTGGCCCACAAATAACGCATATTTATTTTAAAATATAAAATATTTAAAAGATCATCAAATGTAAGAGACATTGTGGTTAAATATGACTAACCACCAGAGGAAAAGGAAACATTCCTAAACAAGATTCCAGAACCACACTACAAATATGGACAATTTGCTCAATTTAATATCACATAGAAATGTGACTCATTCACCCACCCCCACACTGGACAGAGATTTTAGATCATGGGCCTGATTACTTGTATTTGTGCTAATGTTATTCATCTGTTGAAATGTCCCTGTGATCTGTCTTTACAGAGGTAAAACTGCAGCAAACTGAGAGGACAAAAATACTCTGTTGCTGTTCATTTTGCATTTAGATATATTGGGATAGAGTGTTAAGATGTCATGTAGGGGAATTGATATTTAATGAAAACCCCTTCAAAGGGAATCCTTCTGTATGTTTATAATGTGTTTTCCTCACCTCCTGTCTCAGGAAGTGATGTCACAGAAACCTGTCTATATAAAATCTTTCAGCCCTGCTTGGGATTTCAATGCCCAATGAAGACCTATGTGTCGAATCTTTAATATGAAAAAACAAGCTGGAAGTCAGTAAAGATTTTTCTTTCCAAAAGAAGGATAAGCAAATCGAGTGGAATTGTTATATTGACTTTACCGCAAACAAAAAGTCAAACAATTACTTTATATATTTCACATGCACAATATATAGAGTAGGCAGTTGCTCAAAGCAACATCCTTAAAACTTGCCAACCTCGGCCAATATGATCTTGCTTGCTGATGCCTGCCTACTGCCCATCAGTCTTCACCAGCTTTCTATTGGAAATGACAGCTTGTCAGCTATCTTGATTAGCCATTGCTGACGCATGCCAGATCTGATCTTACAACGCCTGGATTCATATTCAGAGTATCAGCAATAGAGGACGCATGTCTATATCTGTCCAGTCATGGAGTGCGAGAGCCTTAGGGAAGGTTAGAACCATCTCCGTTATAGAATTTGTGAAGGATATCATTTGTGAATTTGTGAAGGAGAATTTTTCAGGAAGCATCCCTGTATATTTCCCATTGTGAAAGCTCAATTCTAAATGGATGCTAACCCAATGTACTTGTAGATTTCTATAGGATTTGATTGATATGAATTATATTTTGAATAGTGTTAGGGCAAGGAGAGGTCTGAAACATGCAGGACAGTGTGCCTCCAGGAGCAGGGTTGAAAAACACTGGAATAACCTACCCAAGGCAGAACCATGACCAGCTGGCTTATACCTGTAAAACCCTGTCAGTCCTCCACACATGCAAATGGAGCAAGGATGCAGCCTCCATGAGCACAGTGGCTTCATGCTATTTCAGAGCTTGTGCAATTTCGCACAAAGACTGAATTGATGTGCCTAATCATATTCAATTTGCTAATTTTGAGACTTGAAGCAGCATATGAAATCATTTTAACAAATAAAAAAATCCCTCTGTCAAACACTGTCTCAGCCCCTGTTCCATCCTCTTCAACGTATTCTGTTGTTTAAAGACATTGCAGACCATAAAACCAAAATGTGTGCAGGGAAAATAGATTATGTGATGGCTGAACATTAGGTTGAAGACTACCATGATTAGCCATCAACACTTAGATGAGAGGTTATTGAGCGAGTAGGTTGTCTTTGAGAGTTTTAAGTGCCTTCCTCAACATAAAAATGTCTGGATATATTCCCTTAACATGTGGCCTTCCGTGGTCTTGATGACACCACCCTCAAATGTTTTTGGAGTATTATATAAATATTATATACAGACACTTTGTAAATTGTGTGCAAAGCTGTCATCAAGGCAAATGGTTGCTACTCTGAAGAATCTACAATATATTTTGAACGGATTAACAACCTTTTGGTTGGTACATGATTGCAAATGTGTGTTTTTCAATATTATCATATAATGTGGAAAATAGTAGACATAAAGAAACCCCCTTGAATTTGTAGGTATTACCAAACTTTTTACAGTATTCAAACACTACGCTAAAGGGCGCTCCTGAGCAAGCTTTTCCCAATTGCACTGCAGCTTTCCCCATCTTTAGCCGCCTCGCGGATGAAGGCAGGCTAACTTGCGATAAAGATAAACATTTGCAAAACATGCAATAATATTGTTGAGAACTGGAATGCAACGTAAGCTATGAACGTGAATGCTATTTATTTTCTTTATTTTTTTAACGTAATGCATGCATTTCACTTATCCAGATCAAATACTTATGCCTTCAACGCTTTTGAGTTAGTTATTTTTCTTTTCATCCAGAACAACACAAAGAAAGCTTGATTGTTTATAACACTTGTTCACAATGAACAATATATCTCCGGAATTCCTGCTAATGCTGTTCATTCATAGACTGGGATAAATTGGTCACTCCAGAAAACATCCGCTATAAACACCTATTAACCCATTCACCCCCAAAGTGTCTATGCGTACGCGTCGTACTGTTTTTACAGCAGAATGTCATGAAACAAAATGCTAAGTCTTCTGAGCGTCTGCAGAAGGGTTTACGTTCCTTTAATTAGGTCATTATCTGAATGATTTATGATGAGTAAATAATCGTGTAGTCTAGGTTACTAGCCCTATTGTTCATGATATCCACTAACTCCCCTAAGATCCTGCTCATTGTTCCCGCAATGCCATTTCCTTTGGGAAATTCGCAACCTTGGATTTGGAGGAGTGATGTGTATGAAAGCCTACTGGAAACCAAATGGGGGCAGGGAAGGTTTACATTTTAACTGGCTTTTCCCACAGTATGATTGGCTTGGTAAATTATTCCTAAGATTTTCCATTGGTCCAGAATAACATCAATCCCGAACTTTCAAAGTCGCTCAAGTTTGAAACTTTTTGTGAGGAGGAGTCAGGTTACAAACTCCTGTAACCGATCTCAACGCGGAGAGAAGAAAACAGTCTTTCAATTATTTACACACCAGTACCTGAAGTACAGATACACGAAAGACAACTGAGAAGTGCAATTTTTCTCGAGTAAAAACGAAGATCCCGTTCATGGTGCTGTACGTGGACTTGCTATGGGTTGCCATAGTGAAGAGTCGAGATTTTGCCTAAATTAAATTGAGATTGTTCCAGTAATTCTCCGTCCCTTTGCTCATACACCCGCATCCGGTTTGGTTTGAACGAAAGGTAAGTTCTGCAGAAATGGTTTAGCCTGTAGACTGATAACATCTAAATGATTGACCTGTCTTTGAGAAACATGTAATAAACAAAACGTTAGCCTTGTCCTTTGAAACTACGGGAGGTGGAAAAATTGGCCCTGTTTGCCCAGATAACCAGAATAGTAATTAGGCTAATGTCATTATACTTCCAGTACAGTTAACAGCCTATTATGGAATATTGATCTAGTTTACAGCTATACGATTTCGAATTAGATGTGTAATTAGATATTTTCAGTATTTTAGTTAGGCCTACGATTGTTAATTTTGAATGAATGTTGTAGCCTCATTTCTGATTTGTTTGATTTCATCTTTACAAATTCAAAATAAATGGTTTACAAGTGTTTGTTTTAATGGAATATAATTTCCCACAGGTCTTGTGTCTAGTGTTTGTTTCAAGTTCCTGTCTTGCATTTCAGTCTCCCCTATATCACGTAACAAGCTTATTAGTTGAAGTTTAAACCCCCAAGGATTATTTTGATTTTATTTATTTATTTATCTATGCTTTGCTTAATATTAATTCCTGCACCAGTCGTTCATAAATATGTTTTGAGTTGTTAAATACCCTCTGTGTGTGTTTTGGCAGGTGGTAGGTAACCATTTATCCCATAGCACTAGTTTCTGTACATCGCAGCTCTTGCATCTCTTCTGTAATTAAATTATTTATTGTTGGCACCCATTTATATGTGTGGTGTTGCTGGCAAGGCAGTTTAGTTACAGCTACAATTTGGTTGCTTGGCCAACTGAGAACAGATTGAGATCCACTGTCCAGAAAGCCATCTCCATTATTGCAACATGTTTTTATGATTTCTGCCACTCAAGCACTGCTCAACACGTCTTCTAATCCTTGAGGATAGGGAAGGTAACTCATTGATAAGAACACAAAGGTGTTCGACCTGATTTACCAGACTGCAAAGTTCAGTTGGCCAGCAACCTCAGCTGTTACCTAGGAAACTTGAAACAGTCTGCACGCCCCTCTGAAAGGGCAGTAAATCCTCCCTATACAGTGCAAGGAGTGAACCACCTATGACAGATTAGAGCCAACTGACAAATGATACAGACTTCAAACCTATTCGTTTCTCATTTTAAGAGAGAACGTGGGTCAAGGGAGATATGTTTGTATCCATGTTTCTTTGAGTCAATTATTTGACCTAAAACTCCTTTGCGTGCTGTGTCCCCTTTAAGTCCATGTGGGGGTTCTGTTGCTGAATATTGACAGCAACAGAACCTGCAACATGAGTCATGTATAACTCAACCTCCATTATCTATTGGGCTATTGTCTTACCCATGTTGTAATATTGAGGTTTAAAGTTATACAATCAAGGTTAGTTTACTGTATATATGGACACCACTGCCATGTAACACCTTTGCATTTTATTTGATAGTATCACACCCTTGTTCATTCGACTAAATTATTGTCCACCATTTCTCCTTGTTTGAGTTTGGCCCTTGAGCCCTGAATCCTGGGGCGTCGGAGCAGACATCTCTAACCCTGGTAGTTTTACTTTCTTCTAATTGGTCATATAAATTATTAATCTGTGATCCATTTTATGCCGTCATGTTAATTATTAATCCCAAAGAAGTGTCTTTCAGATCGGAGAAGACTAAAAAAGGGTGGTTTATGAGTGAAGGGACTGTCTTATCCTTAGGCGCTCTGCACAAACTCTGATAAAGTGTGGGCGGATGAGAGAGCGACAACACACGCACACATGTAAAACTGAGTTTCCAGCAGTCATCAGCACCTCCATTATTATGCAACAGCTAATTTATAGAGTAGTAGTGGAGATAAGGCGAAACACAGCAAAAACCTGACAAAAGATTAGGAGAACTTTCAGCTATAATTTAATTGATCCTGTTAATTCCCAGGCAGAAGAAATGTTTTGTGTCGAGCTGATTATTTGGTAATCAGTTCAGACACAACTCAACAGGAATATGTCTTACATCACCATTTTGCGTTATCTCCTATTGAAGATGGAAAAATTACCGAGTTAATGTTTTGTGTACACCTAGGCTATGAAATCGGAATGATAACCGTACGACCTAATAATATAAACCCCTGTTAAAAGTAATGTAGATGCAGTCTTGCCAAAGATTTGTAGTTATCCCACCGTATCCTTTTGAAGTCGTTTCGTAGAAACGACCTGTCTGTCTAGTTTTGAGTCGCTGAGTCGAGCATTGAGAACGGATGGGAATTCATCTTCCATGGTACTTAGGAGAGGGGTGGGGCCTGTCACTAGTTCTCTCTCACCTGACTGAATCAGACTAGCCTGACAGACGGGTAAACCTTTGGTTTAGGGGCCATATGCTTGGCCAGTGAATCTCCACAGACCTTCTCTTAGCCCCTCAGCATCTTGAGGCCACTTTTTTACCTGCATGAGGTTCAGTCTCTTTCGGCATACAGGCCAGTCAGGGTCCCTGCCTGCATAAGAGTCCAATTTTTATGATTCAATTCAGTGAGCCATGTGTGCCTTTAGCCAACATGCTGACATTTTTGCCTGGCTGTTCTTCTCGTACTGAGGACTTGTCCTTAAAATGCTTTTTTGATTAAACCCCCCAGTTGTTGGTTTAGGTAAATCCGATTCGTATGACAGCACTTTGCCTCATCCTGTGTGCTTACCCAGCTCACAGAAAACTATCATTAATTGCTCTGTTGTTGTTTGTGGAGTTTATTCTGCCTGAACACACCGTAGTGTTGTCACTGTCATGTCTCGTTCTGTTTTCAATCCATTAAATCATTGCCAATATAAATAGTGCTGAGATAGGAGTACAGTTTGGCCGAGCTTTCCCTGCCTGGCCCGCTTCGCACAGCATCTTATATTTGGCCAGAACAACTCGCACTGCACAGTTACAAGGCAGGAATCCTTGATAGAAAAGCGTTTCATCATTCTAAGCGCTTGTCCCAAGGGGATCCTTTCATGAAGCCTCTCATCTCATGAGAGAGAGAGAAAGAGGACCCCTCTGCATTTCTGATTGCCAGGAAGAATATGTTGTGTCATTCTTTGGCCTTTGAGTAAAACTACAGACTACGGAGTATATATCACATCTGAAGTGTTGGGATTCATTGAAGTGAGAGACAAATAGTATTTTCCTGTTTATACTTTTTCACATGGGTATTAGTCATACAACAGCCACTGACTTCAAGACCGTCTTCATTCTGACAGGATGGGAATTTAATGAGCCTCCTGAAATTCACCCTTCACTATCCAGGCTCTGAAAGGTTTCATTTTTAAAAGCAGATCTGTTTTTTTTCATACTACAGCAGAGAGATTTTGATTTCTTTGCAGTGTCAGGAGCTGTAATCATCTCTATCCTTAAAGCATCTTTGTTCAGATCGATATTGACACAGTGTGATTGAATATAGCAGGCAAAGTGGTGGTTTTTACATCCACTGATAGAGGGGCATAATAACGCTCTCTGACAGTGTTGCAGGGGGAGCTTCTCTGATCTCTGACGTGGGTACTCCCTTGGAAGAAAAAAGCCTCCTGCTGACACTCAAAGGAGACCAATTGGTATTCTTGCGGAGACAATGCGGAGAAGAAGGAAAGTAGCAGGCTGTCTATATTTTGCTGTCGCCTGTTGGTCGGTCAGCTGTTATACAGTAGTCAATTCAGTTAGTGAATATGCGCAAATATCCAACCACATTCATGATTTCAATAAAAGTTGGTTTAGATATTGTTTTCATGAGTTGTTATGAGAATGTCATGTATTAGAGGTTAATCTAATGTTTCTCTTTACTGACATGTGGCTGGCTAAGAGAGGTACTGGTCTTCGCTCAGCTTACCTTCCCTAACCGATCACCCTAACCCTAGGAAAGTAAAATGGTATTCTGGCATTGTCAGTGTCAGGCTGACCAAGGGCGGGGCGGGGCTGAACCTGCGTCCGGGCAGGGCGGGGCTGAACCTGGGTCTGGGCGGGGCGGGGCTGAACCTGCGTCCGGGCGGGGCGGGGCTGAACCTGCGTCCGGG
>JACXGJ010006581.1:0-33801 GCA_016801105.1 Esox niger | reverse complement strand
AACAGGATCTTCTGGAAGATTGTCGAGTACTCTTGGTATATAGTTTCACCATGGCCGCTTCCATTTGCGTCACACTGTGCACCCTGACTCACTCCCACCACTAATTTAATACCTTTCTGGCAGTTTTACGTATTATTATGTATATTATACCGTAATGTCTAATAACGTAAATCTTGGTTCTGAAGAGATCTATAAGTCCTGAGCATTAATTGTACAACACATAAATATTTTTCGGTGAAGTATGCAATGAGGTCTAAAAGTATGTGTGTCAAATGTAGTTGTTTTGGCCCTGTACTTTAGCACTTGGGATATTGCTTTTGAAATGAACATCAAGTTGTTACTGCAGTCTAAAGAAACACCACAGTTCAAAAGCATCTTCACACATTGTCATTAACTAAATTTATTTGTGAATAATGTTGGTATAGTTTAAGAATAGTTTGGGTACAGTTTGAGGAAATTGTTGGTTTGATCATCAACTGGGCAACAGACCTGGGTTTTTGGGGCTCTTGTCCCGGAAATGTTTCCCGGGGAGGAACATTCTGAGCTCTGAATGTTTCAAGACAGTACCAATTACGCACACAAAAAAGTCCCTTTGTCATTTTGATTATTGGCAGATAATTTCAGTACGAACTATTTTTTATTTTATGTTACTGTAGAAACCAGAATCAAAACAGGAGGGGACAGTAATGCAAGACTAGCAATGTCAAGCCTTGTGTGGACAACTCCAAGAACATGTGCCTGCTAGCAGGCATCAAGACAGAGGTATTAAACTAATGATTGAGACTGTCACAAATATGTAGCTGCGCTTGATCAAATGGCATGTGGCACATTGAACTAAATTGCCCATGAAAAGAAGGCTGAATCAAAACCAATGTACCATCTGTGCTGTATTCTAGAATACAAATCCAATGTCCCTGTCGGTTAAGCATTGTTACATTGCATTTTCTTCAGTTACTCTGTGACCTTTTTCTGGGCCTGGGTGATAACTGAGTGATGCTGGCCCAGGTCGTTCACTGACCTCTGGTTGTTCCTGTTGATGGTGGACGGGAAGCAGATGGGCTACAGCGTTGGGCCCCAGCGTAGCCATGAGAGCCGTCCTGTGATCGGACACCTTGGCCTTCTGCCACACCACAACCTGGAACAACATGCAGACACTTATTTTCAGTCTGCCTAAAAAAAGACCACGTGCCGGATCTCACAATCAAGAGAGCCAACGCAGTGCACATACAGAAACCTCTCCTGTGGCACTTCTCTTATCTGTATGGAGGCAGGTGAGGACCTCAGGTGCTGGGTTCTCTGTATGTCAATTGCTCCACAAAAGTCTGAACCAGACTACGGAGTTGGGGAAGGCTACAGAACCAGATGCACTTGTCAAGGCACATGGAGGCAGTGCAGTTCTGCTGAATCCGCAGGTCTCTACTACCATCTAGGACCTCGTAAAACTGACACTACTTCACACCATTCTGAAATCAGCATGTTGTTTGAGTACATTCAACCCACTTGTACACTACATCATGAAAGCAGATACACGGTGACCACAAGCTTATGAAATCTTACAGTGCAACCTCCAACAAGGCTTGGACTATACTGCCCTTTCATTCCTATTAGATGAGCATTTACGGAAAATTGTGAAGAAGTAAGAGAACACATATGTTCACACCCACGGGTGGGCCTGTCATTGGTGTGTCCCCCAGCGAGTATATCTCCAGGGTGTTGATTTCGGAAAGCATGCTGTCCGCAGCAGCGCTCGTCTCTGCCATGAAATATGCAATTTGGTGACTGTAAATGGATCACTCGCGTAAACAGCACTTGGAGAAGCCATGAAACCCAACACAGGCCGAAGTGCAAAGTTTGGGATACAGGATATAGCTCCAAAGTGCTGATGCCATGAAATGCAGGCACGCGCCTCACTTCATGATCTCTGAGTGATTTTAATGAAAAGTATACAGTGGGGTAACTCCTCTGACTTTCACCACAAATGTTTTATTCTTAGTGGTCACTAGCTACAATTGAATCTGGGGTTAAGGCAGCAGCCCAGCTGTGTTCTAAAACTTCCTCTACCTGACTTCCTTTCATAGCTTAGCTTGAAAGGCATCCACAGTTCACTAAATATGACCAGGGGAGGGAGTTAGTTCAGGTAATGGGAATTGGGCATAGTTTCACTGGTACTACAACATCTCTTTAGTCAGGACAGCGTGCCCAAGCAAGAACTGAATGAATTCCTGCACAGCATAAACATGTCAAATTCCCACACAAATTTGGAAGGCTCATTGGTGTGCAAATAAGTGAGAACCTGCATGAAAACAACTTGCATTCTCAAGATACTGCAGTGACAGCATAAGCACTATGTTGGTAGGTGTTTTACAATAATTCTTTGTCTGCACATCTTTAACCTCACCCATCTGAAGTTGTGATAAATGGTGGAAAAACTTGCTCCATAAATATGCCCATGTGTGCCCAATACTTGCAATTACAATGAATGTAAAAAATAAAACATTGTGTGGTATGTCAAAAACACAGTAACTTATCAAATGCCGGTTCGTTTTGAAAGACGCATGTCACTGAGAATGCTCAAACAATTATCACAGAGCTGTAGCAGTGTGCGATAGACAATGAGTGAGGTTAAAACGTTTAATCAAATGCCAGTAAGTTTTGAAAAACATAGGACACTGATCAAACTCAAAGTAACAGTTGAGAGCAGTGACAGTGTGTAAGAGACAATGAGATAAAGACATATGGATACGGAATACGGTTAATTACTCTTTTAAGCCCCAAAGGCACAAATATCAAATCATTGTCAGCATTAATTACACTTAAACAGTAATTAAAAGGAATGGTATGCAGGGATACATTTCACTTAATTTGCAGACAGATGAGGACACCTTGTGGTAAGAAGTATGAGTGTATGCAAAGATGCATAAATAGCAAGAATGAATATACCTTGTTGTGAGTGAGGGTGAGTCTCAGCTCTGGTTTTACAATGGCATAAGCCATGAGCAGGTCCTGCACCTTCTTCAATTCCTCCTTACACTTCTTTGTGTTAGCATAGTACTGCCTCCTCACTGGGAGATTCTTAAAAAGCTTCAGTGCACAAACAGTGGTACCTGAAAAGACATCAAAAGCTCATGTGTACCCATTACAATTGTTCTGTTAACTACAAATCTTAAACACAATCACAAGTGCAGGAATGGTGTCCTTTGTCTAAGTAAAAAAAAAAGAATTAGACAAACCTTGGCCTAGGTGTGAGGGCTTCTGGGAGACAACTCTTCCTGTTTGGTCAAGCATGTACTGGGTCCCAACGTTGTCCTCTGCGGTCTTTGTTGTGACAGCTACCTGGCAGGTGTAAATGGGGTGGATCCATCAAGGCTGCTCATTACCACATGACTTTTTCAAACCACACTAATCGCGAAAGAGAGCCTACCTCAGCCACAGCGCAAATGGAGCTCAGGGCTTCACCTCTGAACCCATAGGTTTCCAGGCGCTCCAGGTCATCATGGCTGCAGATCTTTGATGTGTAGTGTTTTACAGCCATCACTGTGACATCCGTGGCTGTGATGCCCAAGCCATTGTCTCGGATTTCAATTCGTTCCAAACCATAATTCTCCTAAGTCATGAAACACACAAAAGAGAGAGAAGTCAAATAACAAATGGAATTGGGTTCAATGTTGTCCTTTAAATATCAGAAATGCTTTGAGTTGTGTTGTACTCTCACCTGTGTGTACTTGGATATTAATGATTTGTGGGTTTATCTTATTATTATATATTTTACTCCAGTTTTGGAATGTGTGGTGGTGAACATACAACAAACAATAATTCATTGTGTTTTAATATTAGCTTTCTTCCTTCATAGACAGGCTAAAGGTTTGGTGGTCATTTTATATTGATCATCGGGTGATCACAGTTCCGGGGAAATATTTTGCTCTCGATAAGTGGATTTGAGTTTCTCTTGGCAATATAAAAGAATATTAGTCCAATAAAAAAGTTTCACTATGTCCTCAGAGGCTAGCTGTGCTGCCTGAAAAGATTATCGCTGACAGCTCATTAAGAAATGGCTCTGATGTGGGTGAAGAGTGCACTGATGAGAGTGAACTCAAGTATTCCCCCATGCCAAGAAAAACAAGTTCACACAGTGAGCAGGTGAGGTGAGCGCACTCCAAATGGGAAGATATCTGAGGAATGTAGATAAAATGGCCATGAGTACAACATAAGCATTTTGACAATATTTGTAGTTGGAGTGCAGTAACTACATTATGACAGGTCTACCAGGACACCTTTAGGTAGGATTGGTATGGGCAGAGAAAACAGATAATTTGATGTGCGTTACAATATGAAAATTAAAACACGCCAGGAGATGATTTCAAGCATTCCTCTGCACACACAAGTGGGTAGAGAAGTACACATTTTACCAATATAATGTCGATCCTCAATGCACCAGCATCCAAGGAATTCTCCAGCAGTTCCTTCACAACGTTAACCACAGAGGTGATGACCTGAGAGCTGGACAGAAGTCGCACGGTGTCAGCAGGAAGCTGTTGCATGATTAACCAGCAAGTTGGCGTTATCGTTTATAGACGCCTGCAAGAGGGGAAAACACGTGAATAGGCTGTCACTCACGACATTATTACTAGCTAGATGGTTGGCTAAGGTTAACTGAAGCTGGTTACTGTTACAGAAGCTGGTTTGGCTAGCTAACCGATTCTTAGCTAACGAGTACCTGCCACTGTCATGAACTCATAAACTTATTTACACTATAACACATTATAAATTGCATTATAATTAGCAGTGACACGCTTGTAAGCGGTGGTATTATAAATATATAGCTATTTCTTTGCAATGACAAGGTTCATACATATTGATATTTTCGTAATAGCCTCGTGTCTATCTGGTGACAACAACAACGGAAATACACGTGCGAAAATAATTGCGCCTTCACGTCTCTGGCTTGTGATTGGTTGTTGGGAAAGTCCATCACTTCCAACAATTCGCTGTACTTCCGACTTTTCTTTGAAACTCAGATATCTAGCGTTAGCTTGCTATTCTTTAGCGAAAAGGGTCACTCAACTACAGCACTTCTGGGAAGAGGAGACTGGCTTTCCTCTGCTGCTTTATACTGCTTCGTTAAAACCAGGTTCATAACAAGGTACTCCAGTAAGTACATGGTATGACTACTCGTAACAGTATTTGATTGTACAATTAATATAAAAACGCTGTGACATAGCTAGCTAAGTAAGTTAGCCTGCATTTGGTATTCATATCTTGTCACTAAAAAGGGAAAAATAGCTACCCAGCTAACGTTAGCAAATTAACGTTGGTTAGCAATTCAACTGGTGTTGTTAATGCATAGCTATAGTACTGCTGTAGTTACTTTGTTATTATTTGCTGCAGCTTGCCTATTAGCCAACGAATTTAAGCTGACATTGTTAGTTTCTAGCTGAATCATTGTTAGCTGGACTAAATAAAATGCGAAAATAATGCAAACATTAATAGTAAACAAGTAGTATGTTTAGGCTTAGCTAGTTAGCCAAGCCTACCAGGTAGCTAGGATTACATACGTTAAAGATGTGCCAACTATCTCAATTAATAAAGCATGTCCACAGTTTTGTTGTTGTTGTTGAATTTAGGTTTAGCTTTCTAGAGTAGAATCTAAGTTATGAATCATAGTCAAACTTGTTAACGTGTTAAATACCCAACTTCTTATCACAGGCTTTGAAAGTTGTTAGTTGGTTTGTTAACTGCTACCAAGCAATGTCTTTGCACGCAGAGATTTTCTTCAACCATTACACGTGTTTATCATTCTATTGGATTATCATTATTTTGAATATATGCGCCTCTATGTACATTACCGTACAGTAACTTTGTTATTACTTTTAAAGTGAAACTGTTACAAGATACCTGTGCTGTATTTATTCAGACAACTAGCCGTTTCAAAACGTGGGTAACTGTTTTGTGAAAGCACTTTGCGACACCTGCTAATGTAAAAGGGGCTTTATAAAATACATTTGATTGGTTTCTCAACGGTTACTGCTGCAAAACGTAATGAATGCTAATAAATCAGCTAATAAAGTAAATACTTGCCAAGATGGTTATTTCTTTTTGCAGGCATCAGCATTATCAAGAGCTTTAGAAATCTGAGAATATGTGATGCAATGTCAAACTTTCAATCTCAAGCCAAGCAATGTTCTGAAAGCAAAGTCCAAATTCCCATGACGTGTTGAAAATCACTACAGCAGCCACTAAAGAAAAATCATAAACATACAAGCAGCTCATGTTCACAATCTATCTTGTACCTGCAGTCTATGACCTCTGTGATTTCAGCAGCAAGTATTTTATAATCATGTTGTAAATGACTCCCTGTTGGGCTTATTTTCTGAGTGACACATTTTTGTATGATGTTTTCATATGAATAAGGTGCATTCATCAGTAACACAGTCTTTATAATCTTCACAGAAACAAAATGAATGTTGGCGTAGCACACAGTGAGGTGAACCCCAACACTCGGGTCATGAACAGTCGAGGGATCTGGCTGACCTATGCCCTCGGTGTTGGAATGCTTCACATTGTGCTTCTGAGCATACCCTTCTTCAGTGTACCCGTTGTGTGGACTCTTACAAATGTTATACACAATTTTGTAAGTAATTTTTATTCTCTGCGTTTGTTTTGAGCTCTAGCCACTTGCCAGTTTATTCTTCATATTTTCCGCTATATTATGGTAAACCCTTTGATGTTGGTCCCTAGACAATTGCTGCTTCCTCAATGCACCGGTCTATCATTGTCCTTTGTATAATTCCTTTTAATAAAGAAACCAGGTCAATGGCATGACATTACTCACAAAGGGGCTGGTTCACACAGTGCCTTGCGAAAGTATTCGGCCCCCTTGAACTGTTCGACCTTTTGCCACATTTCAGGCTTCAAACATAAAGATATAAAACTGTATTTTTTTTGTGAAGAATCAACAACAGGTGGGACACCATCATGAAGTGGAACGAAATTGATTGGATATTTCAAACTTTTTCAACAAATAAAAAAACTGAAAAATTGGGCGTGCAAAATTATTCAGCCCCCTTAAGTTAATACTTTGTAGCGCCACCTTTTGCTGCGATTACAGCCGTAAGTCGCTTGGGGTATGTCTCTATCAGTTTTGCACACAGAGAGACAGAAATGTTTGCCCATTCCTCCGTGCAAAACAGCTCGAGCTCAGTGAGGTTGGATGGAGAGCGTTTGAACAGCAGTTTTCAGTTCTTTCCACAGATTCTCGATTGGATTCAGGTCTGGACTTGGCCATTCTAACACCTGGATATGTTTATTTGAGAACCATTCCATTGTAGATTTTGCTTTATGTTTTGGATCATTGTCTTGTTGGAAGACAAATCTCCGTCCCAGTCTCAGGTCTTTTGCAGACTCCATCAGGTTTTCTTCCAGAATGGTTCTGTATTTGGCTCCATCCATCTTCCCATCAATTTTAACCATCTTCCCTGTCCCTGCTGAAGAAAAGCAGGCCCAAACCAGGATGCTGCCACCACCATGTTTGACAGTGGGGATGGTGTGTTCAGGGTGATGAGCGGTGTTGCTTTTACGCCAAACTTAACGTTTTGCATTGTTGCCAAAAAGTTCGATTTTGGTTTCATCTGACCAGAGCACCTTCTTCCACAGGTTTGGTGTGTCTCCCAGGTGGCTTGTGGCAAACTTTAAACGACACTATATGGATATCTTTCAGAAATGGCTTTCTTCTTGCCACTCTTCCATAAAGGCCAGATTTGTGCAGTATACGACTGATTGTTTTCCTATGGACAGAGTCTCCCACCTCAGCCGTAGATGTCTGCAGTTCATCCAGAGTGATCATGGGCCTCTTGGCTGCATCTCTGATCAGTTTTCTCCTTGCATGAGCTGAAAGTTTAGAGGCACGGCTGGGTCTTGGTAGATTTGCAGTGGTCTGATACTCCTTCCATTTCAATATTATCGCTTGCACAGTGCTCCTTAGGATGTTTAAAGCTTGGGAAATCTTTCTGTACCCAAATCCGGCTTTGAACTTCTCCACAACAGTATCTCGGACCTGCCTGGTGTGTTCCTTGTTCTTCATGATGCTCTCTGTGCTTTAAACGTACCTGTGAGTCTATCACAGAGCAGGTGCATTTATACGGAGACTTGATTACACACAGGTGGATTCTATTTATCATCATTAGTCATTTAGGTCAACATTGGATCATTCCGAGATCCTCACTGAACTTCCGGAGAGAGTTTGCTGCACTGAAAGTAAAGGGGCTGAATAATTTTGCTCGCCCAATTTTTCAGTTTTCTATTTGTTGAAAAAGTTTGAAATATCCAATAAATTTCAATGATTGTGTCCCACCTGTTGTTGATTCTTCATAAAAAATTACAGTTTTATCTTTATGTTTGAAGCCTGAAATGTGGCAAAAGGTCGAACAGTTCAAGGGGGCCGAATACCTTCGCAAGGCACTGTGTGTGCATAGGAAAGGCATACATTTCCGACATCTTTGCAGTTCGTATTCACTTACATTAAGTTTTTGCGGGCTTGGTTCCTTTGTGTTTTCAAAGGTTTTTCATCCACATGCACCCTCTGGAGGTGACCAGTGAATTTTATCAGGGAGGTTTTGTTCATGTATCCTGTAAAATGCTTTCAGAATAGAGAATTTTTGATGGGGGGGGCGCTGCTATCTAAAGTAATCCAGGCACTCATCGAGAAATGGGTTGACTTAATGCACTACAGAAAAACAGTGATTAAAAAAACAAACAGTCTATTCCAAGAACTGTGATGACACAACCGCCAAGTATTGCACCATGGTTCAGGTTTAAACTGTTACAGTGCCAGTCTATTTAAATTAGTAATTGTGCCAATAAAAACTGAAACATTATATATATGATTAACTGCTCCAGTGATCAGCAACCCCCATACAGATGTAATTGGAGGCTAATTTAGGTAAATTAGAACAATGCATTTAAATGGTATAATATTAAATGTATTCCATAGCATACATTGTACACATACCTAATAACCATCATATGTAACTGTATTGTGAAATTCAATTATGACGGCAATTAATATTTTAAGGGAACATTATTTATAATTATTGCATTAGATTGGATAGTGTCCAAATGTTCATTTGGAGCAACTTCATTGTGCACCCATTTTGCCTACAGGTTAAAAGGCCCTTTAGTTAAACATTTTCATAAAGCCACTTCATAAAATTTACTTTGAGTTGATGTGCTTCAGTTTACCATATTGTCTCCAGCGCTTACAAGATAACATTGATTCCAAACAATTAGTTTATTTTTCTAATCCATTATTGAAATCCATTACTCATCTAACTGGCTCTTATTAATTTGTTATTTCAATGTCTATTTAAAAACCTGCCAATTATGGCCTTACCATAACAGACCCCATGTTGCCTTACCTTCTGGTAACTGAGCAACTCCTGGTGGTGAATACGGTAATTGCAAACTCAATTGGGGTCATTGGTCAGAGATTGCGCTCCCTTCCAAGCGCATACCTCTTGATTAAACTTTGTTGTTGGGCAAATGGTGTGGTACGTAGATACCTTGACAAGATGTGCCTATAATCACACTTTGGACATCATCAAATGTAATGCTGTCAGAGGTAGTTTCCTCAGGTGACATCAATGGTCACCATATGGGAGAAGTCAGAGCACAGGGAAAATGGGTCCCTAGTAATTGCTGTGAAATACTTTTGTGTTTGCATTCATTTTGTAGTTACAAATACACCATAAGTTCAAGGTCAGACAGAATATATTGAAGGAAAAGTGATAAGGAATTCCCCCTTCTGGTGTACATTTGTACCATATTGGAAACTCTTCTGCATCACAGCGATAAGGAAGGCCATTAATAGGCCACAATATCCTGCTATTTTAGTTGAGCTGCTCATAGTTTCCTGTGTCTTTTGTTTGTTAGTTCAGCTGGTAAGTTAAGGTTTTAGCCACTTTGTTTTATTATTAGGTTGCATTGTCGTTGAAATGACCCCCAATATCCTCTGCTTGATGTTGTAAAGAAACTGTGAATATCCATAATTTTACGCATTCACTTATGGCCTAGTAGTGAATAAAATAAAAGCTTCATATTTTGAGTGTTCCAGATTTGTCACCTTGGTACCCAAAAGCATGTTTCACACACACAACTTATCATAAAAAGGGGATTAGATTCCATCAAAGCTCTAGCTAGGGTTAAGGAGGAATTCCCTCATCAAATGAAGATAAATCTGTATGAATAAGATATGTAGTCATGCTGCAGGATCTACCCTAAATCTGACTATTTGTTACCTGATGATTGTTTGTCTGGTCTTCGAGTGGACTGTCTGGCCATCATGACTTGGACTCACTTCCTGCCTGCCTGTTGGTCTGTCTGTCTTGCAGGGGATGTATGTTTTCATGCATGCAGTTAAAGGCACACCATTTGAGACCCCAGACCAAGGCAAAGCCCGGCTCCTGACACATTGGGAGCAGTTGGACTATGGCGTTCAGTTCACATCGTCCAGAAAATTCTTCACCATCTCCCCAATCATTTTGTATGTCATGTCTACATGTCACATCTGTCAAGATGTTGCACTTTTGTCCATTGGCATTAGATACCCCTGTTGTATTTAAAATCAAGGGCAGAATTAAACATACGTAGTATCACCGGTTTCCCGGACATTGATTGAGCATATTCCTAGAATAAAAGCATTTTTCTAAAGATCCTCCAATGTTTTAATGATGGACTATAGGCTCAATCTGAGTCCGACTGTTAAAGCTAACAATTGACTGTTGCAAATCTTTCTCTTTTGATACATTTGCTAACTGTTTCTATTCTTTCCCCTTCCCCTAGATATTTTCTTGCAAGCTTCTACACGAAGTACGACACGACACATTTTGTCATAAACACTGCCTCACTTTTGAGTGTGTTGATTCCCAAACTGCCTCAACTACACGGAGTCCGAATCTTTGGCATCAACAAGTATTAAGAGTGTTTAGAGGGTCAGTGGCACGACCAACTCTCAAAGGAGCTATTGCCTCAATAAGAAGTATAGTGAGCTCTATGTACCCTGTACTACTGGAGTGTGTACTAAGCATTTTTGTACAGTATGTGTTATTGTCCCTCATTGTTTAGATACATCAGGTTAACCTTGAGTGGGAGACTTGGAAAGAGAAGATAATGCAATGTGCATTACTAACTTAAGTGAATATTTAATGTAGTATTTTTTTTTTTTTAATCTGCATATACTTGGGCTGGCCCAGGTTTCAAATGTGGAGCTTTTTTGTTTGTTTTGTTATTTGTCTTCACACAGTGACACAGACTGGTTTCTTCATCTGTGCTTTTCTGTTCATAACCAGAAGCCTTGGAAATATCCAATATTTTATTTTTAAAGATGATTTATTCATAAAAGTAGGGGCCTATGGTTCATCATTTGACACTTCGTTTTTTTATTGGTGTTGATCTTATCATTGCTGAAAAGAACATACACGTACCTATTTTGCATGATTTCCATGACGGTATATGAATCATTTGTCATTGTTGCTCAATCATATAGGGCAGGCATTGTTTTTCAGTGTATATAGTTCTATGTATAGGTTTCTGTCTTAATTCTTATGTGAAGATCAGAGGATTTATCATAAGTGTTGTCAGATGAAAGTGTTTACTGAAACCGGTCTAGGGTATGCCTTTTTACCTTTATTCATGTAGCTGTACTTGTTTAGGACAAATATCTCCTGGATGCTATTACCAAGGCAGCAAGTCCTTTTTTGTTTGGTCATGGCTTATCCACGATATTCTTGGAGCTTTGTTAGCCCTTGTACCTAACATCATTAAAATGTTTGTGCCCTTAAAAGCAGTATTTGTCTTAAAACGTACCTCTTTTTTGACATGCACTAACGAAAGTGGAAGAAGGTTCAAATAATTTATGAATGCTTTTGAGTAATATCATGCAATGGCAAAAGCTTTATAGCATTAAACTTTAAAATAAAACATTAAAATATTATATCCAAAATGATCCAAAAGTAAAATACATAAGTTAATTGTCACAACAAGTGTTTACCATGTCTGAAATCTGAGAATATCCATTTGTAATGATTGATTCACTACAACTGATGTGAACCTTTAGGTATTCATTTTGGCAAAGTTTACCAGTCTGTTTAGTTCTTCACACTGCTGGCCCAAGACACCTTGGAAGACCTCAAAGCGGTGATTCAGATCTTTTTTGGCATGGATTTTAAATTTGGTTCCAAACGCCCCATCGATAGAAGCTGTTCCATAGAACACTCTACCTATCCTGGAATGAACTAATGCCATAGCACACATGACACATGGCTCTCGAGTGATATACAGGTCGTAACCAGTGCAAATGTATGGCTGGCCGCTCTTCCCAGTACCGTCTTGGTCCGGCAGGACCCCACAGACCGGACTGTCTTTTTGCCGAGAGGGTGATGAAACAGGCAAAACAAACTGGCAGGCAGGGTACTTATCGTAGGTGTAGGCACCACCACCCTGCCCACGTGCCACAAGGTCAATGCAGACCATGGCGGCGTGATGAAGTGGGTGGCCGCCTGTTCGGCAGTCATGTCCAACAGCGAGGATCCTCTCTGCCTCTGGGTCGACGACTACAGCCCCAACACCCTCCATGCCTCTCTCCCACCCCTGTCTGGCTGCAGCCACAGCCGTCATCATGTACTCCTGCATTTTTAATTTCTGGAAGGAGGAGAAAAGCTGACCCTTTAGGGCCACAGTCACCTGTTTGTCCTCATGAAAGGAGGTGGGCCAATGCTGGCTGGCCTGCTCAAACTGTGGTCTGGTCAAAGGAGGACATGCTGGTATCTTGACCAGGAAAGGGTCCCCAAGACCTAAACAGTTCAATCTACCTGAAGATGGCAGATCAAATATGTGCATGTCTGTACTGTGGCACAGGTCTGGTGCATCGCTGGCAAGGCACACAATCACCTCCAGGGGATGAGGGCTGCCCTTATCCTTGCGTGCACGTACTCTCTTGATGTGCTGAAGCCCATGTAACGGATAAACTGTAGCCAACTCCTTTATCAAACGAGAGGTTTCTTTCTTGTCGGTGATGGGAGCTGCAAAGGCTTCAATGAGCTCAGTTTCTAGTGACTGTTCGTTGGACAAGACGGGGTAAGCAACCCAGGAGTCAATGTCACACTCAGATTCTTTCCGGCGTTTGGGCAGTGGCTCCATTTCGAAGTACTCCTGTTATAACGGATTTTAACACACAATATGTTTACGACAACAGAGAAGAAATAGAATGAATGTAGTTTCAGACAGTTGAAAAAAGAGCAAAACCTATACCGAGTACCGAATTATTCATAGTTGAATATAATTTAATTAGAATTGTAAAAGGAGTATTTCTCTCAGATACTTACAGATGGATACCTCTGTCTATCGGTCACTGAAACAACTATATTTGCTATCAGTTCCCTCGTGTTCCATTCTTGTTGATGTCGACTGCATATAATATCCCCCTTGAAACAAAGGCTGTCCTTCTTAAGAGCCACCCACGGCTGTATATCCTAAATTCATACGAAGTGCTGATTAAATACAAAATAGATTCCATTGATATCATCAAAATTAAAAAAACATTTGTAGTGTTGATTTTCATTCAGGAACAATTTAATTGCTTCAAGAATACTTTTGACATTTCATGGGGGAATTGTTTACATGTGACACAAGGCTCGCATTGTGAGGTCGGTGGAGATATTATAAATCTGCTCTGATCTATGCTTCGCGCAAAGGCATTTCTCAGTTGTACAATTGTTGTAGCTCTTGTACCAAATGCAAACATTATTTGATTCGCAAATGACAGCAGTATAGTTTTCAGACATTCATCTAAGTATCTACTCCGTTGCATAATTTTTCGAAGTTATACGAGTCAGTCATAGGTGATTCACAAGCTACTGAACGCTGACCAACTTTTAGAACATACATTTTAATCACCTAATGCAAAAATCTGTATTAGCAAAATGTTTATATTTAAAACTTGGGCTCAAAAGGGCCCACCTATGTTCAAACTCATATTTATGGAAAAGTGCTTTTACAAGAGCGATGGGTTCCAGGCTTGTTCTCGGCATTGAGACAAGCTGTGACGAGACTGGTGCTGCCGTTATGGATGAAACGGGCCTAATCCTTGGCGAATCTCTTCATTCACAAAAAGAGGTGCACTTAAAGTGAGTATACAGGCATTTCTTTATGTTTATCCAACCGTATCAATGCATGCAATGGCTTGTGGTCGAGAATCAAGACAAGCTCGCAGTACAATATTAAAGTATACTTTAGGCAGGAGTGTGTTGTATGGCGCACCGATTTAAAGGTAACCTTGTAGGCCTACGTCTGAATATATTTGGACATGTATAACTACTTTTGGAACTGGATCACTTGTCTTAATTGATGATGTAACTGATTATATGTGTACAGAAACATTTTCTACTCAGAACCAACCAATTGCCTCAAAACTCTTCGGATGGCACTTCATTAGAGCCCCAAAAAATAAAATGTCCTTGAATGGCCAAAACAAACACCCAACTTGAATTGTGAATTGCAAGAAATTCCTGATACAAACTAAGTAAAATTGGATGAGGTGCAGGCCTGGTAGAACTAGGGAGGATACCAAGTGTCTGGTGATGTCTATGGGTCACAGACACCAAGCAGGCATCTAATGCAAAGGCTTTGCATCCAAGTACTAAATGTGACAGCTTTATTTAAGATGTTGATTTATCCAATTACTTTTGGCCCCCTCAAAGGTAAAAAGCACATTAATTCCTACATGGTTCTGTTAATGAAATGCCCTAAAGAACTCAGTTCACACAAGAAAACAAGCACTGTTCTATAACAGGGAATTTATTGTCAATAATATTAATATAATGTAATTACTCACGACACCCCATTTGAAACAGATCAGAAAATCTGTATGTTTATCTACATAAAACATATTAGGTAAACCCGAGGAAGCTCAGATTGGGACCACAGTACTACTGTATTCTACAGTATACTTCCAACATTCTATAGTGAGTACTACATATAAACATGGGACACTACAGTGTATGTTATAGTGTTCAACATCATACTAGTTTATTAAGTTTGCTATAGGTTTTTATAGTATTATAGCATCCTAATCCTGTTTCTACAGGGGTACTGTCGGTCCTCTCACATACCACAGTTGTGATTAAGTTGATTTAGCTTCTTATTTAGCTAATTATTAATATAAGGTTAGATTAAGGTTGGAAAGTGAACCTACAGAACGGTAGCACTGTACTAGTATTTCTATAGTATACTGGTGTATTTGTTTTCTGGGAGGAGTGTCTATTTTCTATTTTATTGTAGGACGGGTGGCATTATTCCCATTATAGCCCAGCAGCTCCACAAGGAGAACATAGGACGAGTGGTCCAGGAGGCCATGGAGAGGAGCAGTATTAGCCCCAATCAGCTATCTGCTGTAGCCACCACAGTGAAGCCGGGTCTGGCCCTGTGTCTGGGGATAGGTCTGGACTTCAGCCTGAGCTTTGTGAAGAAACACAAGAAGCCGTTCATCCCCATCCACCACATGGAGGCCCACGCCCTGACAGTCAGGATGCTTCAGCCTGTGGTCTTCCCGTTCCTCGTTCTACTGGTCTCCGGCGGTCACTCGCTCCTGGCTTTGGCCAGAGGAATCAATGACTTTCTTTTGCTGGGTCAAACACTGGATGAAGCACCAGGGGACTCTATGGATAAGGTAATCACTGAATGAGAACTGAAAACATGCTTGGATATTGGGTTTTCTTGGCTTTTGAATGTCTTGTGTTCACAGGTGGCAAGGCGTTTGTCTCTCATTAAACACCCTAAATGCTCCACGATAAGTGGGGGTCAAGCGATAGAGCTTCTGGCTCAAGATGGAGACAGGTTAAAGTTTCACTTCAGGCCACCAATGGGAGCTCACTATGACTGTAACTTCTCCTTTGCTGGTCTACGAAATCAGGTGACAATGACAATACAGAAGAAAGAGGAGGAGGAAGGTAATAAATACTTCATGATACTATAATACTGTTACAAATCTTTCCCTTGTAGACACATCGAACCGGAAGATTTAAATTGAGGAGTGACATTGCACTAACAGCAGGTTTGGTCTTCATCCTAGGCGTGGAGCCGGGGACTTTGTTGTCATGTGTGAATGACATAGCTGCTGCTATGCAGCACACAGTGGCCTTTCACATTGCCAAGCGCACACATCGTGCCATTTTGTTCTGTAAGGCCCGAGGCTTTCTACCTTCCTGCAATCCAACCCTGGTGAGTAAATTCAATGTCATTGGATAGTGGGGTTATCAAGATGATCTAATCCGCCATAATTACGACAAAAAGTATAGATTGTCCAAAATGTTTTTGTCTGTTAGGTGGTGTCAGGAGGAGTAGCTAGTAATCAGTACATCCGAAAGACTTTGAAGATTGTCACAGACGCCAATGGATTAGATTTGATTTGCCCTCCGTCCAAGTTGTGTACTGACAATGGAGTCATGATCGCTTGGTATGTAGAGTATTAATTGGCATTAGATAATACTATACTCTCCGTGGTAAGATACACTCATCTAGTACAGTGAACGGGGTAGTGTACCTAATAAACTAGTCATCGACTGTACATAACTTTGGAGTTCAGTGCATTTACCCACGCTATATTTCAGGAATGGAGTTGAGAGACTAAGGGAAGGAAAGGGCATCCTGTCCTATACAGAGTCTGTCCACTATGAGCCCAAGTAAGTCAAAATAGGGATAGTTTATGAGACAAAGATAACCAACTTCTGTTGACACAATAATCATTGCTTCTTGTATTCTAGGGCTCCCCTGGGTGTGGACATTACAGCAGAAGTGGAGGCGGCTGCGATCAAACTTCCCCCATTAAAGCTGAGGATTATGGACTGATGTTTGAATGTACAACCAGTCCATTATGTATATTATTCATAACATTCATTTTCAATTAAACGTTTTGATATTAGGAGTGCTTAAATTGATTTGTTTTGTTATTGAACCAACAGTCACTATTTCCGATTCATAATATGATAAAATATATTTAAGCAACATAAATAGAAGGCTTCCCAAAGTTTAGTTCTGGAGTCACAAGCTGGTTCCCAGTCTTGCTAGATCCCAGGGTCACCTCCAGGGTCACTGACTTTTCCAGGGCCCCTGGCTGTCCTCTTCCAGCCTCTGACTCCAGGGTGGGCTGAGCTAGGAGTGAGCCCCTCTCCCTGTAGTCTGATCTTGGGGTTGGCTGTCCTGCTCCGTTGGTGTTGGAGCACTTGAGCCGACCTGGCCGGCCCAAGGTGGCCCGCAGACACCAACAGACCAGGAATGCAGCTTGTCTTTTTGGACACACCTGATGTAAAGCGAAAGGAGGAAATGATACTGACCATTTTGAAATCTTAATATGAAATGGATTCAAATAATTACAGCACAGTGCTCCATGCCCTTTTCCTTGGCTTTTCGAGACACATTTTCAATCGCACGATTTAATCTGCAAAAAGCATTGTGAAATTCAGCATGGCCTATATTAGTGCCAAAGATGATAAACCATTTACAAAGTTCAAATCAGGCTCCCTCTAAATCCAACATATGTTAAAGATAGAATACACGCTTGGTTGTTGGCATTGTTGCAGACCATATATAATATACGCCGTGGTTTAAGTTGCCTTGACCCCTTCATACCAATGGACGTCTCTCCTCAAACGAATGTGAGACGCACAGACCATAAGGTATGAGCACCCTGTCACTGGATTGTGCAGGTAGTGATGGACTGTTCATCACACTCGCAGCTGTCAAGCAAAACGATTGTCTACAACATGTCAGCAACCAAATCATGCGCTGGTGGCACCAAATGAAAGGCTCAGTGGCAGCACCCTGCAGCATAACAAACATACCGTTGCAGTTGCGCTGACGTACAGGTGGGCCACCATTTATCTCCAAACTGTTAAAAAGGGCAGAATTGATCGATGTCATTATCTCTGCTAGATGTACGAAAGCATTAAAGAAAAGAAAAACATACCTCTGTGATGGCAGACCCACTTTTTTCTGCATTTCAAACTCGGCAGTGAAAATGGGTGACATCTTGGCGTCATCGGTGAGATGATGGGTCAGAAGGTCATACACAGATGGAGTTTTTCGACATTCCAACAACAAGAGACGCTGTGCATGACGGTTAAAGGTCAGGTAGCCGAGGGCACATGCACATGCCATTCGCACCTAAAAACATTAAGAATATATTTCCACAGGTATCGAAAAGCATCACAGCATAAGCTTCAATATTGATTTGTGGAATAAATTGTCTTCTTTGTCCCTGTTAGACTAAAGTCACAGACTGGAATGTGTTCCCATGCCACTAGTCCTATCCTCACCTCACCCACTTCAGAATACAGGTGAGCACATAAGCGGCCAACAGCTCCCATGGTAACGATTGCATGGGGAATACCTGCCCGGGTGTGAGCCAGACTGGCTAGCAGCTGAGCTACGGCAGAATGAAGCAAGGACGTCAGACAAGTGTTCGTTAGTGTTCTCATCATAGATACCAGGGGACTGAAGTTACCTGTCAGGACCACAGTGCTGGTATTAGTGGACTGCAGAAGGCCTACGAGGGCGGTCACCCCTCGAGCAGACAGAGTGACCTTGTCCACGTCTGTGATCACTTTGGCCAGCACCACAATCTGGAGAGATAAGTCACCCGTTACTTCAAACCAAGCATCATGAATGTTCCAGCACTGAATATATGTTTTTAATATGTGGATTAAACATAGAAATGTAAGGTGACTGGTAAGAATCAAGAGATGAATTATCCAGCAAAATCAAGTTATTTAATTTAAACTGTAACCTGCATTGGATAATGATTTATTACTGAGACTACTAAATCATATAGTACACAGGAACAACCCTCTTAGTAGCAGGTGCAAAACAGACTGATAATAAAGTATCTTGTGTTTTTGTATGTTATGTATCCAGGCTTCATGGTTACCTGAAAAGCAGCTTTGGCTTTTTCCATCTCGTTCCTGGAGTTCAAGAAGGCCTCAAAAACGGCAATGGAAACGTCACCAGTCCGCAGGATGGCTGCCTGCTGAGCAGTGTTATTGTATGCAAACAAAGACAATGCATAACCAGCCTCCAGGCAGATGTCCTGCTGAGAAAAGGCCAACATAAGAAATCCATGTCGGCAACCGCCATAGGGACCCTGAGTACAGATTGTCAACAAGCCCTCAATGCTTGTTATAGTGGTCCTAGACCATCATCCATGTTGAGATCCCGGTGTTAGATTCACAGATAACCCTCTTGGATGTTTTTTGTTGTAATGTCTATTAGATGCAATTAGCAAATGAAAGGGTTTACCTGCTCTTGCACTTGCAGCAATCCTAGAACAATTTCATACGTAAATTCCTTTTTTCCCCAGAAGGCAGTTTGTAGGTCCTTGTTTCCCAGAAGCACACAGGCCAGGGTTTGAGCCCCTTGGACCTGGAAGATAACAAACAAGAGACCCAGGAAGCTGTTGTTTTGGGGTCTGTGTTGTCGATTTTAAAATATATTTACCTTGACCTGAAGTGATTCATGGTGCTTCACAAGTTCTAACAAAGTTGGAATGGCTTGCTCCACAGCTATAATCCTTTGGCTGTTGGGGTTATTGGTGTGTGCCACTCCTATAATGATATTAAAAAAACATATACGCAAACATATGATGACATGGTGTAAGTATTCGCTTGTATATTATGACCTGTTGCCTAGTAACAATTGTAGCACTGTTACAACTTGAATAAGCAGAAATAGTCAAATTACATCACGACAACCTGTCGCAAAAAAGGGCAAATTGATAAAAATAAAAATAGATTTTATGCAAAAATGTGAGTTAATGAATGTTTGTCAAGATATGACTGAGTCTTGGTGTGGACCTACCAATACACAGAACTCCCAGGGCTTGTATAACACTGAGGAGGGTTCTCTCAGTGGTCCGGGATCCCCGTAGTAGACGGACCAGTGGGGCCACTCCGTTTTCTTTACACAGCCCATCCTGGTGGCTCCTGCTGTCCCTGCACAGGGCTATAACTGCCTGGCAGCCTGAAAATAAATACTATCTGGTTACACTTAACCAAGTTGAATCCTTTCATTAGGGACATGTCATAGCACCCTTTGGACTGACTAGATCCAACATTTAAGTTCAGGACCTCGGATAGCACACGCGGGGAGACGACTGGAAAGTCCAGGTATGGACAAACGGGTACAGATTACTAGTGGAAATGTCGAAAGGCAGCTGGGAAAAAGAGCCCCACCCCTCCACACCTGCCTCGTAAATAATGTTCTGGGGAGGAATTTAACAGGAGCCATCCGTTGGAAGGGTGAAAAATACGTAATGTGCAACAGGGATGTATGTGTGTTTTTTATCTGTTGTCTCGTTAAAGACTAACTGAGACGAGGCCAGTGGTCCTGCCCGCCAAACTAATTGCCCTAACCAGAAGCTGCAAACCCCTGAGTTTGTTCATGACAACAATCGTACTCAGGTTCAAATTTTTCCTTATTTGTGTCCATGCTTCCTCTTATATAGAACATAAGGCATTTGTTTTGTGAAAAAGGCCAGAATTAAAGAACCATCTGTTGTCTTGTCCAGACAGATATGTTCAAAAGTTGCTTCACAGATGCTGTGCAGACAAACTTGTGTGTGTGACATACAGAGGACCTGAGGGAGGACTAGGCGCTGTTGCCGCATTACAGCAAAAAAACACCATGGAACACGTCTTGTCAGAGGTATGTGTTGGGAAACTATGTGTTGGGAAACAGTGAGCACCCGTTCCAATCGCTACTCCAGCTCTTCCAAATAAAGTTTGAGAGAGATAAACATTTGTCACATTAAATGTTTGTTTGTCGAAAGACAGGCATTCCTGACTGCGTGCCTTCCTGTACTACGGCCAGGGGTGATGAGTCTAGCAGAGGGAAGCCATCCGGGGGCAGGAGGCGGCTGGACCTGCGGTGACAGGTGCGGGCCCCTCTCCAGCACAAACCACTGTACAGTTAATCACTTATCTGCATCGTCTGTCAACGCTGCATGGAAGTAATGTCGCTTTACGACGCTCAGTGTTTAGTTTCATGATCCCTGGAGAGGGCATCCCCCTGCCGACATAAATGTTGTCTGGAAAAACTTGACGTTAACCGGGTAGCGAGCCAATTCTGTTGCATTCATTTAACCTTGCTTTACCGAGAATTTCTCTTGTGAGAGAGACAATTTAAGGGGCCTGGCAAGTACATAGGGATAGCATTTGTAACAAACATTTGAGAATTTGAGTGGAAGGAACCTACCAACATATTGCATCCTGTCAGAGGATGACAGGATGAGCTCAAGGATGAAGTGGTAGCCAATTTGCTTTGCCATAAGTCTCTGTTGATTCAGAGTCTGTCCTGCCAAGGCCCACAGAGAGACCGCACCCTGCTCCCTTACCTCCACCTGGAAGACCTGTATCACATTCCATAGGGAGTAAATGTTTTGAAACAGATTGAAACCGGCACAACCTGAATGTGTCCCCTGAGAACGGGTCACAGTGGTTGGTGGAAGTGTTGCAGTGCCTTCTGCCAGGTAATTTTCTGCCCAAAATGAACTTCTAAATTTGCTCTACAAACAGTGTGCCCTACTAAAATCAACCTGGCCAAGAGTACACAAAGTACATTCATGTTCCAGAGTTCCAAAAGTGTGTTTCAAACATTGTGACTTGCTCAGATGGTACCTTCAAGAGTTGTAGGAGGTGCTTGGCAGCTGACTTCTTCAGGAAGTGGGCCTGTGTATCAGGGTTATGATCAACAATGGCCTCCAGGGCTCTGGCTGCTGTCACCTGCGTAGTCAGCTTCCCCCCTTGCAGTATGTGCACCAGTGGGGCCACAGCACCTGCTCCGCAGATGGCATCCTGGTTCTTCCGGTGTCCCTTAGCCAGCTCTGCCAGAGCCGCACACGCCTCCTCCTGCAAAACCTCTGGAGACACGCGGCCGCAGAGACAGTCCTCTCATAATCCAATTCATCATTGTGTTTTTGCATCACTATCGTCCATGTAACCTAACGGCATACCCGATTTGACAGTCAGGACCTCCACGAGCTGTAGAATCCCCCCGGCCGCAGCTACGGCCGTCTGGTTGCCAGGGCTACGGACACAGAGCACCTTGATGCACCGTAGTGTGTTCACCAGAACGTCTAGAAGGTCAGAGCCCAGGAGCTTCACCAACAGGAACACTCCTCCCTGGATACACGCACTGAATGTCACACACACACCCACACACACCCAAACACCCTGCTAGTTATACTAACCTGCTGTGCTATGAGGGACTTGTACTGGTCGCTGTGCCCGGCCAGGTCTGCCAGTATGAGGGCACAACGGGAGTTGAGCTCAGCCTGCCGGCTGCCAAGCAAATCGACCAGCACCGGGATGGCACCGTGGCTCACCAGGGCCTGGCACACAGGCATCCTCTCAGAGATGTGGCACACCACAGCGGTGGCCATACACTGCAGCGCTGGCCTCGGGCCACACATCAGCTCCAGCAGGGCCGGGATCCCCCCTGAGGTACAGGGAAGTATTTACAGTACGTCTACACATTATGTGGTCCATTCAGGCCCAAACTACACTCTGACTAAGTAACTTTGTATCTCTATGTAAAAATGATGAATATCTTGCGGCGTAAGTTGGTAAGCGGTTCAAGCCACTGCCTCAGCGCACATTGACCTATTGCTCTTCAAACAAAACTCTTTCCTCTATCTCTGACCACTTTCCCGTCTAATACAGCATTAAATGCCTGAAAAAAATCTGTCTTTAAATTAAAAGGAAGTATAGTACAGCAGAATGCTGCAATGCAGTAGTAAGGTCTGTATCAGTCAGGCCTTCATCAATCACCTGCATCTATAATGTCCCTCCAGAAAGACGGGATGGAGACACACAGCACCTCCAGGCAACGGAGGGCCATCTCCTGCCTGCGGTGGTCCTCACAGTGCAGCATCTCTGCTCCATGACACACACACACACACACACACACACACACACACACACAAAAAATAAATACACGTCAACACAAACATATGTATCGGTATTACTGCAGACACATATTACGGAAACAATCTCTGATTCCGACAGTGGCTAGGCTAACATTCAGCAGGCTTTCACCAGGCAGCGTACCAACGAGAATCTCCCAGACCGGCAGGTCCGGCAGGCCCAGGGAGATGAGGTGCCCAAGGACTTTGGGGTGGAAATACAGGGCGGCCAGATGCACGATGTTGTTGCCCTCGCTGTCCCTCCGCCTCCAGTCGGCCCCAGCAGACAGCAGGTAGTCCAGGGACTCCATGGAGCCCGACGTGGCTGACAGAAGCAATGGGGAACTGCGGTATCTAAGGAGACAAAACACAACACGGTCAACCTGCGTCCGTGGTAGTGTTTGTGTGTGAAAAAACAAATGCAGGCGTATTGCCCACCAAGTGCCTAATGTGTCTTTCTGCCGATTACAGAGAAAGTCATTCAGTGGTCAATGAAATATTGAATTCCTAATGTATTTTCAGTCCAATGTTACCTACGACCCTGTTTCCTCTACACTGTTCTTTCAACCTGGAAGTCACTTTGGTCAACGTGTATATGAAAAAATACAAAATAAAGCATACATGTCACTGTGCCAGCTGCCTACTGTTTTATCCGATGAATCCCTGCTCAAGCCTATTGATCTAGATCTTCTTGGCCTAAAAAAAGTCTCCTCACTCGGCAGTGGTTTGTGTCTCCACCAGCTCCGGATCTTTCCTGCAGAGTGCCCGAATGCAAACCACCTGGCCATAGTAGGCTGCAAAGTGCACAGCCATCCAGCCCCTGTGGTCAGCTAGCTGGTGGTCAGCCTGCAGTGCCAGGAGACAGCTGAGAGCTTCCAGGGATCCACACTGAGCGGCCAGGTGCATGGGAGTGGAGCCTGGACCAAACAAAACATGTAGAGCTGGTGTGGGGACATTTTTCAGTGCACTGCAGAAGTATTTGGACAGTGGACATTTTGTCGTTTTGGTACTTTACACCAGGACTTTCAATTTGAAATGAAATAATTATAGCAAATATTTGAGTATGATAAATATTTGGCGCATTATTTTATTTAGTAATTTCAGGAAATAGGACAAATTACACATACAGACGATTTCTATCTTCATCATAATGTGTGTACTTTAAGAGATTGTCTTGAGCAAGCAATTACCATGTGCCCAGAGAATGGCATTTCGAAAGTTTACTGCCTTTGTATCCACTGTTGGGGTGGCCTGAGTGTGGCCCATGAGCTGATCATAAAGCGTACTTCGTGATAAGAGATGTCCTGAGTGTGGCTCATGAGCTTAATATAACACTTACTTTGTGGACAGTGATGGACATGACGCAAGTATGAACCATGAGGATGTTGTGAATTACTGTCGCAAATTATGAGCATTCAGGGAGGTAGAAGATAAGAGGCGCACCCCACCCGGGGAGGTTGCCAACCAGATGAATAGTCAGATGGCGTAATGTGCGAAAAAGCCATGGTCCGGACTCAGAGCATTGGGGGTGTATATTGCTAAAGCAATCAAGGAGGTTTTCAGGGCCAAACACTGAAAGGTTGTTGACTAACCAAGCCAGTTTGCCCAAACTGAATCCAACCATGTGTTGCACATGCTAACCAGAAGGCAGAAATGCGGTGACTGCAGTACAGGCCTGATGGAGCATCACCAGGGAAGATACCCAGTGTTTGGGGAAGTTAGTGTTGCAGGCAGTCATCGAATACATAGGATTTCCAACCATGTCCTATAAGACAACTGAATATACCTTTTTAATTTATCCAATTACTTATGGTACCATAGATGCAGGGACAATGTAAAAAAGGCTGTAAATCCTACACAGTACACAGTTTGTGAATGGGAATACCCTCAAAAAAAATCTGACAGTCTGCTCTCTAACCTCTTAGTCATTAATTATTTCCAAATCCGTGCAGGAGTACAGAGCACAAACAACACAGCTTGAGTTACTGTCAAAATACTTACAGAATGCAATGTATTTGTTTACCAGCACCTACTTCTGTGGCTCCGCCCCGACATCCAGACTTCACTGTGAAATAATGTTGAAATGTGGTTGCATGTGCGTGTGTGTGCGTGTGCGTGCGTGTGTGTGCGTGCGCGCGCATGTGTGTGTTGTGTATGTGTTTGTGTGTGTGTGTGTGCGCGCGCATGTGTGTGTTGTGTGTGTATGTGTATGTGTATGTGTTTGTGTGTGTGTGTGTGTGTGTGTGTGTGTGAGAGATAGAGACAGTTACTGACCTGAGTGGCTGAACCTGCTGCTGCATGTCTGATTTAGGTTGACGCCAGAGGTGGCCAGTTGGCAGATTATGTGTGTGTGGTTGTGTTTGGCAGCATGGTGCAGAAGGGAGTAGCCCTGTTCATCCAGGACCCCCAGGTGAGATGGAGAGCTGCGGCGGCACAGTGTGAAGAACACGGCAGACAGGCCACGCTCTGCCGCAGCCCGCAGACCGAACGGCACACTCTGACCCCGGTAAGAAAATAACACAATCACACAAGCCGATTACGTTGAAGTGATGCACTCAAAATGAAATGTTGTACATTGCTACGTATACCACCTTGCATTTGATGGCCTTATTGTAGCCAAATGTCTTCTTGAACTGCTCGTGCAGCTGGATGTCAGTTAGAGGCAGCTTTTTTCCTCTTAAAGTGTTGATGGCAGTGTTGAGGGCCTCCCACCATGGAACCACATTGGGCTGATGGCAGAATGAGCCCACCTCAATGGAGATCACATGATAGCT
This sequence comes from Esox niger, assembly GCA_016801105.1. NCBI lineage: Eukaryota > Metazoa > Chordata > Actinopteri > Esociformes > Esocidae > Esox > Esox niger. Next base: position 8,028 of record JACXGJ010006581.1, on the reverse strand, counting down.
GACAAAGACACCAAGCACTGTGTAAGAGCCTCACCATTGGACAACAAAAAACATGGGTTTGTGTTCTTCAGAAAGTACATTGTGAGACAGTGTGTAGTACAGGACCTCTAAGCTTGATGTATGATGTACGATTACATAGGTCAATGTAAGTACAGCTACTGTGCATGGAACTTCACATACTTCTTGCTGTCGACCTCACAGACTTGTATGGGGAAGCGCTCTTTATAAGTGATGTCCTGACTTAGCAGGTCTCTTAGGTGACCTACTGCAAGATTCTGTAGTGCAGCATAGGACTTCTGCAGGGAACCACAGGACAATATGTTTCACTGAACTAGAGCCATATTTGGAAGTAGATGCCTCTAATTAGTGGCTTATGATAGATCACTTGGAACTAATAAGTGAAAATAAACCTTAGTTTCCTCCGAGACTTCCTCAAGCTGAGGGGTTCCAATGTCCACTTCAATCCCACCGTGTAGGTGGAAATACTCATCTGACTTGTATGGGAAATGTTTACAGGCGAATGCAGGTCCCAGGATCAGTGGTGGTAAATCCCTTTCGGTCTTCAGTTTATCTTCTACATAAACAGGACAAAAGCAATGATAACATATCAGTTGTAACCCTGAATGGTATAATATGTATGTTTTTTTACACTTATTGTACTTTGCAAATGTCCACAAAAAGAGTCTCAGAGAAATCAATTATGAAAAATATATTTCAGTTGTATGAATATATATTATATATTAGGCAACGACCTACAAATCACCATAAAAATACTACTTGAGGACTGCAAGTAATAGACTACTGGCCCCAGTCTAGAATGAAAATACTGGTGTGAATGCAGTAAGTAGCACAGAGAGGTGCTGTACCTCTAGTGAGTTATTTTCATTCCTGTGCTGCAGCAACCAACCTGAGTAACCCGGGAACAACTTAGTCAGGTCTGGGATCTTCATCCTCTTCTTCAGCCCCACTAGGAAAGGCACCAGGAAGGTGAGAAGGCACAGGTAGGCCAGGTCTTCGCACATCTCCGCTTTCCTCTCCAGGCAGTCATTCACCAGTCTTGCATGCAGCCCCAGCCTCTGCTGCAGCCTCTGGTAGGTAGCCAGCTCCAGCTTCTCTGTTAGTCTCACAACACTGGACAGACTCTGGGCACCCTCAAACACAAACAGATTGCGGTGCTGTCGGGCCGAGGACAAGTAAGATGTGAGCTTTAGCAGGATGCTCTCCTGATGTTGTGTGAATAGCCTCTCCTCCTCCAAACTGTTGGGGTCATAAGTCGGGTCTACATTTACCTCCGGACTGTATATGCCTTGGTAACAGGGCTCCTCTGAGATGTCTTGAAGACCTGGAGGAAGCAATCAAAGGAAACCCTATGACCATTATGACATGCATTTATCTATTAATGTGCCGACCATATTCATCTTGCATTACATAACATGTCCTCATTTGTCCATTTTCCAACTTACCTGCGGTGAGAAACTCTGCCAACACATTCTTCTTTGTCTGGGATATTCCATTTGAGTCAACACCCATGCTACTTCTCCATAGTTCAGTGAAGCGGATGCGTTTTTCTTTAGGGATAATAGCACCATGCCAAAGAGCCTTAATAGTGTAGTCAATATTAATCAAAATTTGTCCAACTTTCGTATTATAATATGCTGGAGACATTTGGCATGAGGTGCTCTGGTCAAAATTTGGCTCAAGACTGATGGATGGCACTTGGTTGAAGCAATAGATGCCAACAGTGAGCTCTCTGACGATTTGATGAACCATTTTGTAATCAAGACTAACTCTGGCATCCACAGGGGCCAGGATGATGACATTTGAGTCCTTAAAGTTCCTAATTTGTTTGATTATTCCTGGCGGCATTTCAACTGGCTGAGTGAAGTCATCAGCACATAGAAACCAGTTACAGGAGGTCAAACTCAGCAACTCCTGGACCTCACGCTTGTCATACTTCTCAAAGAAAGCATTTGCCTTTCTTTGAACTGTTAAAGCTGCAAGGTAAGCCGTGTCATCCTTCTTTTCTTCAACCGATGTTTGTATTTTATATGAACCGGTCGTAGAGCACGCCATGCCTTCAGTGGTGAATTCTGTGGTGAATTTGTTAGTTAGCTAGCTAGCTAGTTAGCAAGATTTGAATCGTTTGCTTTCAGTGGCTGATAGTAATTCAACAAATGCGCAAGTGTCTTGAATTACGGCCCTGCTTACAGTAGTACACCACTGTAGAAACGGGGGCACCGTGTGCAATGTAGTACAACATATGACTTAGTTACCGTAGACCTTGAAAATGTTAAACAAAAAGTAGTATACGGTTGCTAGGTCAGTTTTGCTCTTCATGGAAACGACGCTCAGCATTGGTTACCGGAGCGCTATGTCTAGACCGTTTCTCTAGACACTTCTATCTCCATATAAAATAGTTCCCATTAACGACACATGGGGGCACGGTTCCTTTACTTGTGAAAACGCCGTTGTACTTTGTCCCATGGTACAGTTCGGTGTTCGATTTAAGTTTACATCGTAGAATAACGAGTTTCTGATTTATACGGGTACATGCATTCACATTGGCACTTGGGTGTGAAATTGGATGTTAATAATAGCTGCTTTTAGATATTTTCTGTCAGCAATATCCGTTAGGTAGCATCTTAGCTAAATTGGCGACTGCCTCAGATTAGCAGGCTAGGATAAGTAGCAGAGTTTGTCATTTTATTTCAATGAAAGCTGTTATTCTTGCTGCGGGATATGGAACAAGGTTACAAAGAGACATTGATAACGACAAGAGCGGAAGGTTCAGAAAGCTTTCTGGAATTGCCAAGCCACTGCTTCCTGTCGGTTACTCAGCCTTGATATCTCACTGGGTCCGAGCTTTGAATGCCACTGGATCCGTGAACGCTATCTATGTAGTTGTACGTATAACATCTACTCTGTTTATTTTATTCTATGTATATAATATTTGTAGACTAACTGAACATGAAGTGGGGTAAAAATTCCAAAACATCTTTGAACTTTTGTTGATAGGCCTTCCCAAATATTTTCTTCAAGAGTGAGATTCTCTGATCTGTTAATGATTAAGTATATTTTCAACTTCACAGACAAATGCCCTTTACCACAAAGCTTTTGAGAAGTGGGCCCTGGACTTCCCCATTGTCAAAGTCCTGAGTGATGGAACAAGGAGCAATGAGGTTAATCAGATTAACAGATTGTCTTATGTTGATACATTTCCTTGTCACTGTCAAATACAGATTTCTGGAACAATTTGTATCCCACTAGGACCGCCTAGGTGCTGTCGCCTGCCTTCAACTCGCAGTAAAGCACTTCAAGATTGAAGACCATGTTATAGTTATAGGAGGGTATGTCTGAAAAAACGATCACTGATTCTAGGTAGCAAACATTTATTGACACATGTTGAAATGTTATTCTACTCACAGAGACACTCTGTTCAAGGAAGATTTCAGTCTCTCTGCTGTTAAAGAAAGGTTTTGTGACCTGCAAGCAAATTGTGAAGACTGCTGTCTGGTTCTTTCCTATCAATGCAAAGATCAAGGTAAGTGAAAGGATTGCCTACTTCAAGTTGTCATGTTAACGGTTTCCCCAAGGAACAAGAAATGTATAATGCATCTGTCCTCTTTTTGTAACATAAATCTTTTAAATGTCACCAATTGCACAGTACTTGTTTGGAGCACATCATCTGGAATGTGAATTGGTATCACTTATGTGAAATAAATGCAAGTTGGCATGAAGACCATTTTCAATATAGAAACACTGGTCTTTTCTCCCATAGAGACCGAAAAGTATGGTATTTTAGAGGTAGATGAACACCTTCGGGTGCTCTGTATGAAGGAGAAACCTCTTCCCTCTGAGACTAAGTCCCGTAGAGCAGTAAGTGCTTACAATTTTTCCAGTCTCCCAGCTATGACTTGACTTGCAAGTCAATGAATTTTTAAGATAAAACCAGGCAGCATTTAATTTCCAAATCACTCTCCATATTTCTAAAAGCGTTTACTAATAGTTTATATGGAATGTTATTGCAATATAAATGTATGCATTTTGCAGTGTCCATGTTTCTACTTGTTTTCGAAGAGAAGCCTCCCTCTATTGGATGTCTTTCTTGATGAAAAGAAGGTAAACAGTGTTTCTTAAATTTGTGCTGAAATCCATCATTTGATATTAATAAAAACATTAACAACTGTCTTTTCAAAGGAAGCACCAATTGATGAAAAGGATGCACCAGGAAACTTTTTGTCATGGCTAATTTCAAGGTAATATTTAGGATTCATAAACATCCCTGACTGTAAAAAAGCATCCTCTAACCACATCTTTAATGTCCTGTACAGAATGCCTGTGTATGTCCATCAGATTTCTGGACGTTTTGATGTGGGAAACCTGTCCTCGTATGTTGAATGTGACCGGTACTTCAGAGAAAATCTTCATAATGTGCAGACTTACATGATTTAGCTTACACTTGCATGTGACAATGAGGAAAACTGGAACTTTATTTGTGCCTTTGGATATTACAAACAATATTTGAATTACCAAAATGTGTATATTTCTCTGAAATTAAAACAAGTCTGAACATGCCGTTTCTCACTGTTGCCTAAAGTAAAAGAATGGATGACTTGGTTGCCAGGTTAAGTTGTGAGGAGTCTCGTACACTTGTCTGAGGCTTTCTCATGGCTGTTTTCCATCTTTGCAATGCGGGAACCAAACTGCATTGCTCTCTTGGGCAGTAGGGCAGAGGCCCCCAGGCCAAGCTGCTTAGCTACCAGCCTCAATATCAGTTTCTCCCCTATACCTCGAGAAAGGGACAAATCTGCTTTCTCAGTCACTGGTAAGGAATTCAGGAAACACACCACATCCTCATCCAAGTAGGGAAATCTAAGCAAAAACATCCATATCAAATAGTTAAATACATTTTGTAATCGTTTTGCATCTCAAGGGTAAAAGCATCACTAGTAGGGATGACAGACTTGCCTAGCCTCCTTTCCATGGTCCCCTATGATTCTGTCATCTCGACCCAGATTCCGGGTGGAGATTCTGTCTAGCTCCATGGCCAGCTCCTGGACCAAACCCTCATGCCCAGAGGTCTTGAAGCGCACTCTATGTCTGGAGTAACCTGCTAATTGCTCATCGGCTCCAATACCTGTCAAAACCACCTGCGGATACAGCAGCAGAATTGACAAAATAAATGGGTTTCCAATTTTGATCAATTAGCTAAGAAAATCTGGGGTTCATTTTACATATTATAAATGAAGTTCCACATCAGTTCATCAGATTGATCTATAAAAGAATAAGACACTACACACACAAGTGATACTGTACCTTGGCAGATGAAGTGAACCCCCTCTTTCCATTGCCTTCTTCAATGAGGCCAATCCCTCTTGCAGCAAACCACACAGCACATCCAATGCTGTCATCCAACACGGTATCCAACGGATGCACCAGATGACAGATGTGCTTCTGGCGCATTTCCTGCAGCTCCTTTTGAGTGACATTAATTTCAACAAAATTCCAGCTTCTCTCTGGATTCAACACAATGAGTTCTTGCAGGCCTGATCTGCCAGTGATCCTGTCCGGAACATCGAAGGGGCTATACTCATGGGAATCAGCGACATCGGTTTGGGATTCAGTAGACTTGGTTTTGTCCTTTTTGCCTTTTTTGGTAGAATCTTGAATCTTTGGTTCTGGCAGTTTAAATGCCACATTTAGAAGGTCAATTGGTTTGTCGCTTGGGATATGGCGGTCAGCAAGGGCAGCCAGGATCATTGAATCGATCCCTCCTGAGAAAAGGATAGCAATGGCTGCCTCATTGCTTTTTGGCAGGGAGGGTATCGGTGTATCAAAGGGAAGAGATTGCACCCGCCTCCGTACTGCCTCGCTGAGAACATTGATTAGACTGTTCACCACAGTCTTTCTCTTACCAGACTCAAGCAACACTTCCAGTTCTTCAACTGAGGCCTGTGAGATTTGATGTCCTACATCCTTTGACAACTGAGGGATTGACATGTTAAGAGGACACACAGGAGAGGTGAGGAAAAGACCTGAAATGTTCATCACTGCTGAGGTGTTATTGGGAATAGCCTCCATCTTAGACTTGTGACTAACAGATGAAAGACTCTCACCAGCGTGAATCCATGGATAAACTTCAAAAGTCAAAGAGCCTGACTCCGAAAATGCCTTAAGGTCGATCCTGTAAACGCCAACTGCTGGAACCTCTTGCCACTGTGAATGTGCAGCGAGACAGGCAGCCACCGACGTCAGTGTAAAAGCTCTGTTCTCAGTGTCATACTGCCAAAGCAGACTTCTCCGTCCAAAGAAGTCTCTTCCAAACCAGAGGTAGTGTCCAGACTGTTGGTAGTATATAAAAGCCCAGGGTCCTCGAATGTTGGCTAAGACAGACAGAATATCTGTGGGGCTGTTGTAGGCTGAGAAGTGATGGCAAAGAACATCAGTGTCGTTCTCATCCAGCCCCACACTCAGCCCGCTAAAAACCTCCCCATTCCACATCAGAACATTTCCATTACGGTCTTGTGCTGGCTGAGGGGTAAGGCAACCCCTCATGTGAAGTACATGAGCTGAGAACAGACACTGGTAGTAGGGATTTGATGCTGTTTTTGTGATATTCTGACTAAAGTTCGGACCTCTTTTCCTAAGGTTTTTATGTATATTCTTCTCCAACACAAGCTGGGAGGGGGACAAGCTTAGCACACAAGAAATACCACACATTTTATAGCTGTTAATGTCCAAGACTACTACAAGTTCCTTTTCAGAAAATTACATCTTTTGGACTTCCTTCTTCATGTTGTCGAGCTCCTCTGAAGTAAAATAGGTTTATGTTAGTTTAGCATTCAAATTATTAAAAATGTAAAAAAAATTTAAAAAAAACTTGGAATGAAAATGTGACTACATACTTTTGCAGCAACTCAGAGTCTGCCCTCTGTCTGCCAAGAAGAATATGTTACTATTTGGCTGTTGAACATAAACCCTCTGAAAGAATATGCATACAGATTTGCATTATCCTCAATGAACATTAGCTATACGTTAAGGCTTAATTTGCATTTCACCATAAAAACTGTAAAACATTATGTAATGGGAGCTGTCCCCAAAGATTTGTCAAATAACCTGTGGTTGGATATACTGTCTTCATTCACAATTTATTGAAAACATTTTGGATAAAATGTCTGTTCAGTTGTAGAAACAGCAAAGTCTGTTTGCATTGGGGACTGGTTATCGTAAACATACTGGGAATTTGTGCAGAAGGACGTTTTAGTAAACACTTGCTTCCAAAAATGAAGTATCACAAACACCTAGTTTGTTCAGGGATGGAAAACTGATTGACCCCTGATCAAACCTGCCAAGCCAATATAGCCCCTCAGTAGAGCAGAGTAACAAAGTGGTTAAAGCATCTGGCCAGTAAACAAAGGGTTACTAGATTATATCTCCAACGAGCAAAGGGTAATATTATGTTATTCTTACTACCAAGTGTAGGCTAAAAATACAAATGTTTTCTGATACATTCTAAATTAGGGTGAAAAAATAACCCCAGAGTTGCTCATTGTATTTTCAGTTAATTGAATCTCGGGCGATGTCTTGATTATATTTTGTAATGGGCTTCATGGAAACGTAGTAATGATTACATTTACATAGTACACATAAAAAATATTGCGTTAGTAGAAATGAACGTAATGTAAAATCATTTTTCTTACCCTGCTTTTCTTAAGATTGGATAACTCATCGACCACAACTTTATGCTCCTTGATCTATAGAAACATTATTTTCAGTGAGAAAACACGTATAACAGACAACTGCGTTTAGAGACTTGATAAGACGGCACAATCAAAGTGAGTAGGACAACTTCATTTTCAAAACCTCTAACTTTACCTTTTTGTTTAATTCCTCTTTCATTGCTGACTCTTCCTCGTGAAATATTTCGTTCTTTACAGACATTTTGATTGCTAGGGTAGAATACAGCGAAGATACTATGCTTTTTTTTTTAGCTAGTGCTTTTATCGACTTGCACAGACGAAAACATTG
>JACXGJ010006580.1:0-33790 GCA_016801105.1 Esox niger | reverse complement strand
CCCGATAAGCACACAACCCTCCCCGATAAGCACACAACCCTCCCCTATAAGCACACAACACTCCCCGATAAGCACACAACCCTCCCCGATAAGCACACAACCCTCCCCGATAAGCACACAACCCTCCCCGATAAGCACACAACCCTCCACAATAAGCACACAACCCTCCACAATAAGCACACAACCCTCCACAATAAGCACACAACCTTCACCGATAAGCACACAACCTTCACCGATAAGCACACAACCTTCACCGATAAGCACACAACCCTCCACAATAAGCACACAACCCGCCACAATAAGCACACAACCCTCCACGATAAGCACACAACCCTCCACGATAAGCACACAACCCTCCACGATAAGCACACAACCCTCCCCGATAAGCACACAACCCTCCCCGATAAGCACACAACCCTCCCCAATAAGCACACAACCCTCCCCAATAAGCACACAACCCTCCACAATAAGCACATATGAGAAGCTATTACATTTTTGTTCTATAATTTTGTTCTAAGGATTTTGTTCTAAGAGCTGTACTGTTAAAAAATACTGAAATACTGAAACAAGCTCAGAGCTGTCAATGTCTGATATGGATTGTAGGCTTTGAGTTTGCTTTTGCAGTTTGGTGCTGGTATCTGACCAAAAAAAGGGGACCCAAGAGGTGTCAGTGAAAGTGAAGTAAACCATTATGAGGCAGAAATAAATCCTAAACATAACCAAAAACATATGCTTACCATAAACACCAATTTGGACTGTCACAAAGCAAGTGAAAAAGGACTAACTATGCTTTCAATAAGAAAGAAAGACAAGGCATCAGTAAACATGTTCTCCCCCACCTTTGCTGTGCTATCTCAACCTCTGATCTCATTCAGCCTCCTGGGGGTTGTGTTTAGATCTTATAGAGTTTTAGAGTTCCGCAGAGTTATGCAGAGTTTTGCTGACCACCGGGCGATACAGCAGCCTGTGGACAGCAGCTAATTTTCCATAAACCGACATGCAAGCACACATGTTACGGGATTCACAACGTCTATGCTTGTAAGAACAAATGTAACGTTGAAAATGCTGACGCACAACGGCAAGACGGCAGGTCCCATAATTCTCCCAAGTTCAGTCCCTATGTGCTACATTACAGATCCGAATTGTATTGCTTGAACGCACTGTACATCAAAAAACACCACCACACTTGCATAGTATTAAAGAACAATCACGCACTCAATCGTAAAGATAATTCTCCATAGCAACTCATTAACCATTTAATCTCAATCAGATTTCCTGGGGAAATGCATTTATATCTTCCTGCGTTCTACGCAGTTGTTCAAACGGCGTTTGGATGCAGAGACAGCTGATCTGACCACTGAGGTCAGCTCGGAGTGGCGAGCAAAGTCGCTAAATACCATCCAATAACAATGCAAGTAAGTGTAAATGCACCTTTTATGTCTTTGCATGGGCCAATAAACGTAGATTTGAAAATGCCAGTTGACAGCCTTTAGACTTGTCTCCTGCGACACACGTGAACGACCAACGTACAAACAGACGGAACCTGTTGCACTGTCCCCTTCCCTTCCAACTTCATCAGCAGGGAACTAAAATGTTTCTGATAGACCAGGATCCAGTCGCAGACGTAGATGTGGATGTGTCAACCACTACCATCAGCAGGAGACGTCCACAGAAGGACAACAAGAGTCCAGACTGCAAGGCACAAATCACTAGCTAGCTATAATGAACTGGACAACAATGTTGTTGTGCGTTAAAATGTCCGGCTGAGTTCTGGGGAAAAGGATCGTGGACAGATGAGAAGATTGAAATGTACCAAAGTTATGGCAAGAGCTAAGTGTGGAGAAACCAGAAACCCGGCAAGCCTAGTTCAACCGGTCCGCAATAGAAAGTATGGCCCACGTGGAAGGCTGTTTTGTTAACCACTACACCACAGAGGTTTACATTTGACGGGTGTCAGTAGAGCCTCTTGTGTCAACCCTGAACAAATCCTATTTTGCCACCAACCGTTTCAACAGGTAATTTGCCATTCGTGATTTATATTGATATGGTTAAACTGAGTAACGTTTCTTACTAAGTTAACCTCCATTACAAATTGCGTCTTTGAAGGTATGGCGTTTGCCACTGGTCGTTTTACCAGTGTATTAGCCAGTAATAGGCTTTACCAGTACCTACTAACTTACTGGAATATTCATAAGAATTGAACAATTGCTAATGGGTCTGCCAAAGCTAATTCATTTCATGGCATAAGAACGTATTTTTTTCTTTTATTTGTGGATGACATTGATACAATAACTATCAATAACGGTGACGATAACTAACTTTTTCATCCAGTGAAAAGACGAGAATCATGGAATCTAAATAGTTGCATTACTAAACAACAGTAAACAAAAAAAAAAATTATAAAACGTTGTTGCTTTCAATAGATTCTGACTGAGAGGTACTGTCTTTAACCGCTATGCCATGGCATTACATGCTCCAGCACTCACTAGACACCATTAAGCATTGTGTTAAACTGATTAACGTTTCTTATTAAGTTTACCTCCACCACTAAAAGCGTCTTTAAACTCTATGGCTTTTGCCACTGGCCGTTTTAACAGCTTGTTAGTCAGTAAAAGTCTTGCTAGTATCTACTATCTTCCTTGGAATATTCATAAGAATTTAGCAATTGCTAGCAAGACCAAAGATGAACATTTTCCATAGCAAAAACAGTCGCATTATAACCACATACAGTTTTAGTTAAGGCTTATTTTAATGTAGATACTGAAGGTTTTAGCCAGTGAAGTTTTTATCTAAACGGAATAATTCATAATGCGTACGTCGCTTTGCGTGTGAGGAGATATGAACGCGAGATCTATTGTTTACTTGTCTGCTTCTCTAACCACTATGCTATTTAACAAGGGGTACTCAGTCAGTCAGTCAGTCAGACAGGCACTCACACGCTCAGTGAGAGACATTTGCTCTTCCTGGCCAGCTCCGCTAACGCAGTCCGGCAAAAGTCTCTCAGCGTACTACCCCATCTGTGAAAAATGGTGAAGGAGGTGTTATGATTTGGGAATGTGTTGCTACCTGGAAATGGCTAATTTGTCTTCATTGATGAGGCAACTGTAGTTGGCAGCAGCTGAATTAATTCTGAAATGTACAGAAACATATTGTCTGCTAAAGTACATACAACTGCATCCAAAGTCATTGGGTGGAGCTACACCATAGCACAAGACAATGACCTCAAACATGGTGCCATAGCAACTAGGGGGTTTCTCAGGGGTGAAATCAATCTCCGGATTATATTGCATCGAACATTTCTTTCAATTGCTGGAGATGGAACTCAAGGCAAAGAAAACACAAACAAAATAATACCTGAAGACTGATGAAGTGCAAACCCGGCAGAGCATCACCAGAAAAGATCCAGAGCACCTGGTGGGATCAATGGATCTCAGGCAATTACTACGATGCAAAGGATATGCAACTGAATGCTCAACATAAACGCTTCTCTTAAACAAACCACGTCTCACTGCCTCTTCCTTCATAGAATAGAAGTGATGCAAGAAAATGGGTGTTCTTCAAGCGGTTGTAGCAGTTCTATTTGTCTTCTAGTTGTTGTAGCCTATTCATTGATATAGGCCCTGCTTTAACTGAGGTTGCAAGACACTGTAAGTCTAGAAATAATTCCATTGTGAGAAACAATTGGATTTAGTCTGTATAGCTAATTTTGTTTTACGACGCGACCAAAAGAGATGCTTCCGGAAGGACGGTCAGTTGTGCTAGCTAAGCAGAGCCCCACAGTTAAAGCAAAGATATGAGCCAAATCAGTGGCAAAATTAAACAAAACCAAAAAAAATCACAAATAGACACTCGTAGAAGACAAGAAAGAGTGTGGAACTGGACAAATAGAAACTTTGAAAAACAAAACTATATATTTAATAGACCGGTTATATAGACTTAGTACATCAATGACCTGTTCTATTCTACTGTAGATTATCCAACAGCATCATAGGCTGTAGTAAAACAGGCAGAAATTGCTTGTCAGAAATATTTGACATGCACATAAAGAGGACCGTTTTTCTTGTACAGGACACAATTTTCACAGATCTCACCCGAATGAAGACGAATGTGATAAATGACAGACAGGCACTAACCCTAGTCAATACCCTCTCAGAAAATTATTCCTGTTTGAAATGTGAGTTTAGTCAGCCTGACAGGACACATGACTGTCAAACGAGCAAGATTTTGTGTGCTTGTAACACATTTCCAATAAGCAATGTGTCAATTTCACAGAAACCTGTGATACAGTGCTGGGATATAACTAGATAATTCAGCATTTCCATCCTACAGTAAATTAACTATAATATTGACCTGTTCTATTCCACAGTAGATGAACTGTATCATTGTCCTTTCAAGGTAACAGCATGACAAAATGACATGGTGAAAATGTTTGCTTGTGACATTTTTACTTCCTCTCTTGACAAGGAAGTTGATGCTTCCCCCATCACACCTCACCACTGCGATGCTGCATATGTCTTTGTGTGTGTTTTTATCACAGCATCTGGTCTCCCATCCAGGAAATTCACAGAACCTGCTTCAGCGAAACTCCTAACACCGATAAACAGAGAACACCAATCTAAATATCAGTGTGGGTGTGTGTGTGTGTGTGTGTGTGTGTGTGTGTGTGTGTGTGTGTGGTTGTTCCTGTTACTCACCCTGACAAAGTTGTCTGGGAACAGCCCCCTGCGACCGTGTAGCTCTCCTTCCCACCATCCTCCATCATCCTTTGTAACCTTGGTGATGATGTCACCCAGACACAGACTCAACTCGTCCTCCTGCTGAGCCTCATAATTATACTCTACCACCGCCTCCACTACACGCACACGCACACACGCACACGCACACACACACACACACACGCACACACGCACACGCACACACACAGACACACACAAAACTATTTAGACTTCAATCATAATGGCTAGCAAACACATGCAAATATGTTAAGGCGTATTTCTAACACAGACGTGGTTAACATTTGCTGCTGAAACCCGGGGCTCCTTATGTGAGAGTTCTGCAGACTACTAATTCCATTGACTGACATGATTGTGTCATTTCCTGTTTTGGGTACGTGTGCATCTCGGGTCAATACAGATCAGAAAAGCTTGCTTCGTGAAAAGACAACAATGCAGAGATCCCTCAAGTTAGAGTGTTGGTGGTGGTGGACTTGATGAGATGAGAGGACAGCAATGACTCAACTGGTCTTCTCTGGTCTTAAACCCCTGAAACTTTTAATCTCCCCTATCTGTTCTTATCTGCGTTCTTTAATTAGACAGACAGAGAGAGAGAAATAGAGAGATAAGACTGGCTGAGGCAGAGAGACGGATGGAGGCAGAGAGACAATGAGAGACAGAAAAGTGTGTGAACTAAACCTGCAGAATAACAAACTCCCACTCAGAAGGACAACACACGCCCCCTGTGTCATCACCTGTGTACTGGATGGGTCAGCTCTGTACTCAACTTGCTCCCACAGCTGCTGCTAGTTAGGACAAGGCCCAACCACAACACATTTCCCCCACAAATGTATGGATACAAATGTCCTCCCACATTTCTTCGAACCAGAACACACGTCCCTAGTCGGAAGCGCACACAAACATTTTCTCTCAGAAAATACACTCGGAATCAGATTGGCTGCAGGGCTTTATGACACACACTGCAGCTACATCATGAAAACTAATGAGCCAGCTGGCCGGCAATCATTATCGCCATACGGCTCAGAGAGTCCATCCCCTCTTTCCCTGCCGCCAATTATTGTAGCCATACCGCTCACAGACTCCGCCCCCTCTGTCCCAGCCGCCAATCATTATTTGCATGTTATTCACCTTGACTACACACCAATAAGCCAGTAAGACATCATTTACACATTTAGGTGTTTCAACAACATGTAATCACAGGCACACACTGTGTTAGTGAAGGATACCTAAATACATCCATAACACAACAAGAGTGCCTTCATGTCATGCTGAGCAAGAGCTGATGTAGCAACATAATTGCGCGCAGAGGACACCACAAGGCAGAATCCGCGTGTCATGATGTTCAGTGGAGGATCGTACACCTATTCGTTCATTCAACCCGCTAACAGCGCTGATCCGCGTCCTCACATCAATGTGCCTGGGCAGTAGGACTGGGCGTTCCTTAAACGCAACGCGGCAGGTCCCTCTAGCATTGCCTGGTGTCACGCGATATGACAACCTCTCATCTCATATTTGGAAAGTTCGGCACGCTAATATGTCCCATTCTAGACTGTTCCGTCGATATGTTCTCGCATGTGGCCTGGGGCTTTTTGAAACTGTCCTGATCCCTAAGCAGCACGGGGGGGGGGGGCGCAGGCCTGCTCCCACACGGCCAGCGACCGAGCCTGCTGAGCTCTCGTCACAACTGAAATTACAGTTCTTCAGTGTGTAAAATGAACTTTGGCAACTGCCACTTGCCACAATTCAATTGGACAACATGGTCAGACCACTGTTTGGGGATGTAGTTAGGACGTAACCCAACAGCAGGTTGTATTAAGAGGAGCAAACTTTGTTATAAGCAAGTCTATGACACTACTTGTGAGATGGACTATGTGACTGTGGTTCTGCTTAGAGAGTGACACGGGCCAAACCAGTAATTTATAGGTTGTATTTTCCCCTTCTAGTTCCTCGGCCAGCTAGCAGTGTATTGTTCCAGGAAAAAACATCCAAATGACTTCTGAGATAACTGCCTAGAAATGCAAGTATGTGAAGAATCAGGCATGTCGTTATTCAGTGGTTGGACAAGTGCAGTAATAGGTCAGGCCACTAAGTTTGGCACACCCTCCTTTTGTCCCATTGTAAACAACAAGCAAAAGTACCATGGCATTCTAAAAACAGTGACAAGGCTAAAGTTGTTAAGTTAATGTTTGAGAGTTATGACCAATTTGTACCGTTTAATGAAGTAAGGATGAAGGACGAGCAAAATACTTAGCGGCCTTTTAAGAAAACCTGATCTAGAGCACACAGGACCTCACTGGAATCACTTTGGGACGAGTCTGTGAAATATCCTTGAGTAGCCCAGCCAAAGCCCAGGTAGATTTATTTTTTCATTTGTCTTAACAGGCTGAATATCAGGGAAATAAATGAATGAAAATATAATGTGTAACATTAATTACCACTTCATTTGTGGTGATGGGCAGGGCGTGTGAGAATTCCGCGGGGACAGTGTTTAAACCCAGTACCGCAACATCACAAGGTGACCAAGGCCAGTGTGAGAAGTGAAAGATACATCCGTAGTCCTCTACATCTACATGTAAAACATAGATTCAAGCCGAGATCTTAATCAGCAGAGGGGGGTTAACATTGCTGTGAGATTACCCTTAGGGAATAACTTTATGCCCATCTTCATTGTTAACCATGTTCAGACGAGGTGTCTGGTTACCATGGACACCAGGACACCAAGTCTGAGAGGGACTGATGTCAGATGCTGTGTGTGTGTGTGTGTGTGTGTGTGTGTGTGTGTCTATGTGTGTCTTTGTGAATAAGTGTATTACACATCAAAAGAGAAGAGAGGGCAGAGGGGAGAAGATGAAAAACACAGAGAGAAGTTGCATGGCTGCATAGCTACACAACTGCAGATTCCCCAACCTCTTCCTCCCTGGGTTTACCATTGAGCGTCACTACATTTAACATTTTAGTAATTTAGCAGATGCTCTTATCCAGAGAAACTTACAGTTATAATGAATACATCTGAACATAGCTGGCTGAGGTAACAACCCCACTCAGTAGCAGTGAGTACACCCTATCCAGCGAAGAAGCTATCTGCAATGTCTGCGCTAGACAGAAGACAGAAAAATACTTAAAACAGAGGTTGCAAGCTTTAGTTCAAAAAGGCAACGGTCGGGGGAGGTGGGAGAGGTCGGGTGGGTGGCTCCTGCACAGTAACTCTAAAACTACAGTCAACTAATTTTCAACAAAAGCAGGACGATGATTATAGGAGAAAGGATGAAAATGTAAACGTGTCAACATCTGCAACTCATCAATGTCTTACTCTCTGTCTGACTCCCCAGCACTGGCAACACACACAGCCATTCACACTCACACACCGCGTTTTTTTGCACACCCACGCATCGAGTTATGGTGATCAGGACACGCAGTTAACGGGAACATTGCCTACATTATATTCGCTGTCTCCAGATGTATCTCATTGTTTGGGCGGTTGTAGCCTACCAGTTAAATCGTTACGTCGACGCCTTACAACATTTAAAGCCCCAAAATACATAATTCGTCTCATCTCACCCATCTGTTCCCGTGACGCTCCGCTCCTGCTATAGGGACTACCGCGTTTAACGGGAAAGACAGTAATCCTGGTTATTCAGTACACGGAGTACGAGCCCGAGCCCCAGACACCCGCTCGAGAGCTCCTTTATGACAGCGCTGCAGCGGGAGGGGCACGAGATGGAACGACCATATTCCTTCCGCTTTCTCCCCCGGACACACCAGAGAGCAGCCAGAAAGCGGAAAAGCGCTGATGTACAGAAAGCTCTGCGCGCTCTCTCCTCTTAGCACCCCGCATTGAAATGCGTACCGCTTCTGTACCACAAATATCGCGAGAAATCATGAACATTCTGCAAAAATATTGGGTGCGTTCCAGGTGATCACATTACATTACAGTTCATAATTGTTTTATTAGCCGGGTAAAACTGTCACCTCCGCCATTATGACAATCTCCGGGCCTTAAAAATAAAGTTAATAAAGAATGACTTGCACAGGCTGGATCCGAACTTGTTCGCGATTTATACTGCCTAGATTGCAGTTATGATGGGCACATTGTAGCATTACTTTGTAGAAACTTAATTCCAATCAGATATACATAAAATCTCTATAAATATGGACATCACATTTAACATGGCAGAAACCCCATAATTTAAACTACTCTACAATGTAGGTGACCCGAAACGCATTAACCGTAGATCTCATTGGGTGTTCATTAGACACAAATTGCTTCAAAACATTATCATTTTGGTGTTGAATCCTAAATAGAACCCTTTGGCTGCCCCTCCACCCTCGCTTCTCCATTTGCGCGTTCAAGCACGCCTTCGCCATTTGCACAAGTGTCCCAACTGTTAAAATTAAATTGACCACGTATATAGAGGCTAATTAGACCCCAAGTGGCCCCTTCTAGCGAGTGTGCAGCGTTGCTGCCTCCACGAGCAGTAGTAGAATTACATAAGGCGTCGCATTATTTTTCGGTTAATGCAAAATAATGTATAGGCGTGCTTAATTACATGACAAGTGCATATTGTTAGTCTGGTTTTGAGGCTAAAATAACTGTTCTGTTGTTGCTGAAGGTTATGTCTTCTAAAAGATAGGAGAGATTTGTATTTAATTAGTAAAAAGTGAAACCCGATTTCCATCAGTCAGGTCATAATTAAGTATGTCCTGATGTTGATGTGCATAATAAATATCTACCTACTCTCTGGATGTCAACCGCCAACTATTGTCAGCAACACGACCATGGAAAACATTCTGCGCAAGTGCACAGGGCAGGGGGGCTGGTTTGTTATTCCAGGTACGGGAAGGTTTTGGAATAGAACTCCTTAGCATTTAATCCATAGGAACCAAACAGAAGCATGCAGAGCAACGTTATTAGTTCGTGAATAAGTTCTATGCAAAATGCCATGAGCTTAGTTTACAGTTTATTGTGACCAAACAGAAGCCCATATCTCTCGTATGGGAAACATGATTCAACTCCTGAACCATAATTTCTGACAAGGCGTGGAGCATGTGAACCTTATTCTCCAGTGGCTGTAATTAAAGCACATATCAATATATATTATGCTGTGGCTAAAACGCCTGGGTGCATATTCTAAAATATTAGCATCTTTCTATCTCTATTAAATTCTCTTTAATAAAGTATATTATTTGGACAGTCTAGGAGGCAGGGTAGCCTTCTCTGCGAGGCTAGGATAGCAGAATCTCCGCCAACAACTGAAAACCTACCTCTTCAAAGAGTATCAAAATTATTACTGTCTGTTGCCGTCTAATAAATGAGTAGGATGTCTGCTGTATGTCCATGGCGCCAGGTCTTGACTCACAGGCACACACGTCTAACGATCACCCATCAACACCTAACACACACACATTAAGTCTGTGCTCAGGGCCGGTCCTAGCCTTTCGGGGGCCCTAAGCAATATTTGATTTGGGGGCCCCCTCGTCCATACTGGCCCGGGGGTCACTAATGGACTGGGGCCCCCTAGAGGTCAGGGCCGGCCCCGTCAACACTGTAGTCCCATTTGCAGAGGAAGTGAGGGAGACTTTGCTGAAGTAGTCTGGAACCCACCCTGTACCCCCTCTAGTGGATAGATCTTAATAGTGGACATTCACCTCTGATTGTAGTGCCATGACTTTTGTTGTAAAAAGCGATGTCGCCCTTTGTCCGCCACTCAGAAATGTTTCCGCCCCAGCATATATTGCGTAGTCATATACGTACGCTGACTACAGAGCGGACAAATTCAATGCTAACTAGTCGTGCTGAACACAGGTCGATTCTGAGTTATTTACTGCGCATCTGTTACTTTGTTCCATGTTTTGACGCAGTGTTATTTTAATGCGTGACGGCAAACTTGTTTCGTTTGGTGACTTGCTTCTTCTTGTCTCATGTCATCGCTGCTATTCTTATCCGATCATCATCAGATTATCTACTGCCTTGTTCAGCAGCCGGAAACCCCAAGAAAAGATCAGCTATAATGTGACTGCAGCCAATAAACGTTGATTTTAGAGAGAGGGGATGGGTGAGTGGGGGTCATTTCCTGTCCTTTGCTGCCCCCCCCGTGTGTTTGTGTGTGTGTGTGTGTGTGTGTGTGAGATTTGGTTTCATCACAAAGATTATAACACGTGACAGTTCGGTCCCCACAATTTTTCAGGGGTCCCCAAAGGGAAAAAGGGAACACAGACTATTTTAGGCTTAGGGTGTTAGTCCTAGAAATAAAATTGGGGTTATGTTTATATATCGACGTTTGGGGGTTATAGTTAGGTGTTGCGGTTAGATTAGGTTTGGCTTGAATATTTGGTTATTGAAGTTAAGAACAAGGTTAGGATATGGCTATGGTTAGGATTAGGATCAGGTTTAAGGGATAGCTAAAATAAGGTATAATTTATCTGGTCCCCAGAAGGATAGAACAACAATATTTTGTTTTTGTGTGTATGTGTGTGTGTGTATGTGTCTGTGTGTTGGAGGGACAGTTAAGCCTTTTGTTTTGTTACGTGGTGGTGTGAGTCACACAGAATGTGCTAGGGACAGCTGAAAGACCAGAGAGAGATAGTGGAGAGAAACAGTGCAATAATAAGCCCACATATTGTAATCCGGTATTTAATGCTATAAATTATTTAATGCTATAAAAATGTATCATGAGCTTTGTGTGTGTATACAGTACAAATCAAAAGTTTGGACACACCTGCTCATTCAAGGGTATTTCTTTATTTTTCTTTATTATTTTCCATATTGTAGAATGAGGAAACAACACAATGTTTAACAGTTTAGATGTCACATGGAATTTTTCTTTTTTTTCACTCTTTCCCTTAATGATTGCTTTGCACACACTTGGCATTCTCTCAACCAGTTTCATGAGGTAGTCACCTGGAAGGCTTTCAAAAAGTCTTGAATGAGTTGTCACATAAGTTGAACACTTGATGGCTGCTTTTCCATCACTCTGCTCATTGGTCAAATTACACAGCCTGGACGATTGTTTTTGGTCATTGTCCTGTTGAAAAACAAATGATAGTCCAGCTATGCGCAAACTAAATTGGGTGGCATATGCTGTGGTTACTATGTTGGCTGAATGTGCCTAGAATTTTAAATAGATTACCAACAGTGTCCCCAGCAAAGCACCCCGACACCATTTTTTGTGTCTTGGTCCAAGAAAATCTGTTCTCAACTACAGTAGCCCACTCACACGTCCTTGCACCAGACAAAACCTAACAGTCGTAAAGGACCAGATCATGGGGTGCTCTCACTGGACAGTGATTGTGTATCCAAAACCGCACCTAAAAATCCTCCAATCCCTAATCCTATTCCAGATTTACCTGCCGAGATGACTGCTATGGATTTCGCAGGCTCCTAGATATTGTAACGGTGACCGACCTGGTAGGCACAACATAGTCCCATCATCCATGTAGCTGAAATGAGAGATGCAGAAGCTGTGGCCTTAGGTAACGAAGACGCACAGACAGTGACTTCTAGGCGAAATAAGTGTCTGTGCATCTATTAATAGCAATGTATTGCAAACATTCATCTTAATTCCTAAAGTGAACCGTTATTAACCCAACAAACCTACCGGACCAAGTGGAAAAAATGTCAACAAGTCGAGCTACAGAGACATTGATGACAGAATGGGGGTTAAGGCTTGGAAATAAAATGGGAAACAAACCAACAGGTAAATGTTGAAACAAATTGACAGTCATGCAATCAGGCAAACACTTTGACTTTAGATGGCTCAGATTGTTGATACTTTTTTTTGTAAAAAACAAAAACAAATGCTGCAATACTTTACGCCACTGCACTGTTCAGACAGTCTCAGTTAAATAAAACAAGGTGGAGCCAGCTAGGGCTTGTTGGAATCACAGGACCAAGGTCAAAGTGCATATCATAGTATGATGGCATAATTTGACATGGCTATCTGACTTTATCACAGGCTGTGTCTGGTAAAATATGATAATATATATGGCTTTCATACAACACCGCTTCTAGACATTATAGCTTAGTGGCGATTGATTACGTAACAGATTTTAACACCTACCCCTTAAGCCAAAGAGATTATTATACATGTAAAACCCATGTTGCTGTATCACGGCACTTTGCCTGCGTCGTGCCTACGAACCGCGTTTAACCATCATTTACTGGCGATACGACAACCTGCTCCGTAAATGTTTAGCTATATTTCTGCAATAAAAAATAAGACAAAACATAACCCTTCCCACTTCCGAGTTTCCTGGTTACGGCTAGCTCGTGAAGCCAGTCAATACAGTTCGTTCCTTTGGTGACGACAGGAGCCAATCTGAGGTAAACATGGTGTCGGGCTTGCTGTTCCGGGTAGCTGTTCTGACTGCGGCAAACACCAGCTGCGGACGTTCGCTTCTTACCAGAGGGCGATGGTGTAAATTCACGTGGTCGACCGTAAGATGCGAGTCCTCGCACAACTCTGGTAGGCTGAAGTTAACACCTGTCATGGTTCTTGCGACCCATCAGAGTAATGTTTTTAATTGTTTACGGACCTATGCTTGTTCGGTGTGACTGCTTTGTATAAACCCCTAGGTAAGAAATGTTTTATTGGAATGAAGATTCAAAATAAATACTTAAGTTATTTGCAGCGTTTTTCCAGAATACTCATACGTTTCTATCTTTACCTTTAAATGTGGACTAATTTAGACTTTGGACTGCAAGTTGGGGTAGGTATCATTTTTCATCGGTTAGAACAGAATACCAGCAGGCAAAAGTTTAACTGGAAGTCCAATGAATAAATATTAACCATGCAACAGTTGAATGTAATGTGTTTCCTGCTGAAAGGGCAGTAGAACGGTGTGCGTCCGTGCTGCTGTGGATTATTCTTTCAAATCACCTTGTCAAGCTTTGAGTAACAGTGATTAACCTAATAGCAGCAATTGTAGCTAGAAACTCAAACATGTGTGGAATGTTGAAAAGACAAACAACACCAGGACCTTTCGTTAACTGTGTGTGTGTGTGTGTGTGTGTGTGTGTGTGTGTGTTTTAGGTCTAAATATACTCATGATGTCCCAATGAGTATAGTAAAACCACATGAAATTGGACTCATGGGGACCTTTTGTCGGTCCCCGTGAGGCAAAAGTCAATTTCTGGCTCAGGGTTTAGGGTCAAACTTACAATTAATTTTAGAGTTAGAATTGGGGTTTCTTTAAGGTCCAGGCGTTGTTGGTTACGTTTAGGGTTAAGGTAAGGCATTACACCTAGGTAAAGTTTAGGCATAAATATTACTTTATTGAGGTTAAGGTTAGGGTTAGGGCTAGAGTTAGATTAGGGTTAGGTTAAGATTAGAATTAGGGTAAGGGTTAAGGTTAGGGTTAGGGTTAGAGTTAAGATTTGGGCAAGGGAGCATGCAATTTCTATTTTCTGGTTCCCATGAGGTACAAACTTGCTGATAGAAATGGCTGCAATGCCAGTTGCTGGACGTAATCTTGCCAAAATAAAAGCTACAATCTCTGAAAAAAGGTGCAGTCTAGAACCGGAAAGGGTTCCCGAGCAGTCCCCATTAAAGATTTCTGTTTCCATAAAGAGCCGCTTCCACCGAGCAACCCAAAATGCTTTCCCAGAATGGTTGCATTCTGGGTACTGTCCTGTGATTCTAGACCCATGCCATAGGGGCCTTTGAGGCTTTTCCATCTGAGGCCAGAAATCCAGCAGTCTGGAAACTCATATAGAACCCATTTGTCCCTGTCAGACGGTTACCACGTATTACACAAAATACCTTTAATCAGTGCCATCAGAAGTGTGTGTGTGTGTGTGTGTGTGAATGGGTTGATCTACTGCCATGCAGTTTCTTTTGTTTGATGAAATATTTTAACTACTGACTGTGCGAATGGTCAAGTAATATAAACAACGTGTCTAATTCCTAGTCAAAAACCCTCACCTCAACTAAACAGTTTAGTTTAACTGAATTCCATTTGGGTGCAGTGGCCAGTAAATAAGGTAAACATAGCACAAGGTCGTAGACGTTTGCCTCCAGAACAGACCGAATTCTTCGGGTCATGTAACATCTACAATATGTTTGCTATGTTCCCATAGGATCTAAGTCCATGCTGAGGCAAAGACATTGATCCGTTTCTGTAGATCAGACTGCCCATTCCATTTAATCCCAAAAGATGCACCTTTTGAGGTCCGGAGGTCTCTGCAGGCCACCCCTTAACCGGAACCCGCTGTAATGTTCCTGGAACCATTCTGAGACTCCATGTATTGTGACGTGGCACGTTACCCTGCCAGACTCATTCACATAACAGAGGGTCACGGAGAGCTCAGACACGGCAGACACGGAGAGCTCAGACACGGCAGACACGGAGAGCTCAGACACGGCAGACACGGAGAGCTCAGACACGGCAGACACGGAGAGCTCAGACACGGCAGACACGGAGAGCTCAGACACGGCAGACACGGAGAGCTCAGACACGGCAGACACAGAGAGCTCAGACACGGCAGACACGGAGAGCTCAGACACGGCAGACACGGAGAGCTCCACCCGGCGAGCAGTGATGTTCAGATGCACTGCATGAGGCAGTCAATAGTGGCTCAGTTGCCACCAAGTGCCCTGACGCAGAGGAATTCGTTCCTCTCAAATCTCACTGAGTGTTAAGACGCATTCGTGGGGGGGGGGGGGGGGGGGGGGGGGGGGGCAGGTGGTGGTTTCTGAGACTCTGGAATCAACAGGTCTGGCGAAGCGACATTCCAGCTCGGCGTTGCATTTTTTTTGTTCTGCCCTTTCTAACATTCGGTCGAAAACTGCGTGACGCAGGGCAGGGTGGGGGTCACCAATTTAGCGTGCGCGGGCAGGGTGGTGTAACCAACTGATGGGTGTTCGTAAGTTGAGTTGTTCCGGTTGGCACAGCGGTAAGGTCATTGCCATGCCAGGTTTGAATCCTGCTTGCTGATTGGCCCAAGGAGGTTTCAGTAAAGGGAGGTGCAATTGACCAGCACCATCGAAGTTTGGACGGGTTAGTCTAATTCAGTTGCCTTGCCTCACTGCGCTCTAGTGTGTGAAGGCAGTTTCAAAAGTCCAAACAGTTTATGAAAATAAGTAAGACAGAGGAAATCTCAGTTGCACAAGTAACAGTTTATTCTTGCAGGGAGAGAGTACACAAGTCACAAGGTTACAGTGAATTATCTCCAAAGCATTTGCAAGTACATTCAGTTCTGGAATGGGTGGAGGTAAGAGTCTGCATGGTTGTACTATAAAACAACATATGTTCCTTTTCCTTCCTACCCCGTGTTTTGTCTTCCTCTATCCTGTCCTAAAACTCATTGACCTGCATTTAACCCCATCCTGACTGAACGTTTGCATTTACCTCAACGCCTCATGCTTCCTTTCCCAAAGTTACAGCAAAACCGACATTCCTTTTCTTATCTAAACGTGGGGACTCAATACTTCAATCAATAATACATCAGGTCAAGAAATGTCCATGACAAGCGACAACTTGGTCCCCTCTCAGCAGAAGTCAAGTAGAAGTTCAGAGTGTGGGTTCCCTCCAGCATCTACGGTTCCAGACGTACCGGCTGAGCCTACAGCCTTAAAACAATTGGGGGGGGGCAGGTTTAATGTTTTTTTTTTTAGAACAACGTTTTGATGATGGCTCCGTTACTATGTCCTCCGTTACTATGTCAATGTGCCTCAGATTCAGTGGTGAGCTACGAGGAGCTGAGGAACATGGTGTCCCACCACGATGTTCAGCTGTTTGACGTCCGCAACCTTGATGAGTTCATGGCCGGAAGTATTCCTGACGCTGTGAACATCCCACGTGAGTAGACCGCACAAATCAAGTGTATATTATACCTGTGAAAAATGTGCGTGCGTGTGTGTGTCTGCATACAATCTGTCAATGTGTGTGTGTGTGTGTGTGTGTGTGTGTGTGCACGCGCGCTCATCAGTGGATAAGCTGGAGGAATCTCTGAAGCTGTCGCCGGAACACTTCCAACAGAAGTTTGCTGTTCAGGCTCCGGGGAAAGATGACGACAACATTGTGTTTCAGTGCCAAAGGGGCAACAGGAGCCTCAAAGCCCTGGCCATTGCCCGACAGCTGGGCTTCACCAGGTACAGCACACCTCAGCTCACTGGAGTACCGTTTACATTAGGGTGACGTTTTTGTCTGCAATGAAAAACAGCTAAAAGATCCTGCCTCTCTTCTCTCCTCCCTGACGCTCTTCTTTCTCTTTTCTTATCCGTTCCGTCGCTCCTGCTTCTCCCCTTCTTCTCTTCGTTTTTTCCCCTGTCACTCTTTCTCTGTTCTGTTCTCTCTCCTAGGCCTCGCCACTACCCAGGGGGATACATTGAATGGGCGACACATCAGGGAAATTGAGTCCCTTCACAACCATGTGAATCATTTAATCTCACTGACACTTCCTGGGATAGAACCCCTGCATTCTGCCGTACTGTAACAGAAGACCCCAATCAATTGTAAAGGGGCTGCTAAGTGCTGTTTCTCAAGAGCTACCATTCTCCCCAGCCCCAGATGTAAGGTCCCCGATTGAGCTTTCCATCCAGCTAATAGTTTAAATTAGGCGTGTCGGATCCGGGGGATAGAACCTACGGGACTTGAGCTTCCTCCCGGACCAAGGGGGGGGGGGGGCTCCAGTTGGGAAACACCCTGATACATCCATGTTATTTAGGACTGACATTTACAGGTCCTGTTTCTGAGTTAATAAATATTCAGATATCAATTACATCCGTTCACTCAAAAGTGAATTTTTCAGTTACTCTGTGATTTGGCTTTGGTTTACTGGTTACATAGAGCTATAATGGGCAAGATCATGAACTGAGATTAAGCAAATGTGTATTATTGATATGATTGTATGACTAATTTGTTTATTATATTAATATTTCAGTTGCTGCACTTCATGAACAATTAACAATGCTGTGTGTTCCCAATAATAACCTACGTTTTCAGAACAGTTTAGTGAACCTGTTTGAAACTCACCTGTTAAGCCACTAGATGGCAGCATTGTTTTATAGGCCACAATAACTACGGTCGTTTTTATACAATTACGCAGTCGTTTATGACGCTCCATTTTCAGGTGAGCGTTCACCGCGGAACGATATCGATAGCCTGTGAGTATCTGTGACCTCTAAACAGCTGTCAAACACATGCCTAGCCCAAGGTCTCTACATCCCTTATTCAAGAGGAATTTTTTCTCGCTCTCTCTTAAGGCAAATCTAATCTGGTGCGTAGAGCAACACAGTTGTACAATAACAGAATAGTGGACTCAAATTCCCTCCACTTCGGGGGAATGTCAGGTAGTAGACTGTCCGCTGGATAGGGGTCAGCATAGACGCCCGTCTCGCTGCATGAAATTATGTGCAGTCAGCATATCATTTTCCTCCTTTCTCAATGCATGTGGTTGGCATCTCACCGTGGATTTGAATACGTTGTACGTATAAATGCCGTCCCTCTCTGACGCTCTACCTGGCCCCAGTCCTTCAAATGCCTCTTGCAAATCTCACTCTTCCTCCCGTTTCTGTGCGTCCTACTCACTATAGTCCTACAGCGTGATAAATAACCAGACAGATGACAAAAGACGTCTGAAAATATAATTAGATGCTGCCATTCGTACACGAGCCCACTTATTCGGGATTGAAGACTGCGGATTTCTCTTGCTGCATAGTAAGATGTAGGCTACACAACAGATGGCGGATATATGTAACAATATACATTAGGGGATGTGGGGAAAGGATGCAGGTTGGAAGAATGCCACGAGTGTGCAAAGCTGTCATCAAGGAAAATAGTTTATAATATGCATACATTTTGATTTGTATTTATTTGGTACTTCATGATTCTATATATGTTATGTCATGCTTTTGCTCACGTCACTATTATTCTATAATGTGGAAAATAGTAAAACTTAAGAAATACCCTGGTAGGCTACTGTGTGGTAATGTCGTGGGTTCGAGCTTACCACTGACAGTATTTTGTTCTTGCCCTGCATGTTAACGGAAGGTAATGGTAGCCATATATACTGATTTATTTGACTAATAATTGATTGCTTGAAGGGAGTAAAACATGTTGATATAAAAATCCAGTCAACATTTGGCACTGCCACTATTGGCTACACGGTCGATCAGGAGCCGTCGCTGGTAGCAAGAAAATTAGGCACATTTTTGTTGCCGGGGTGGATCTGCGTCTCGTGAAACGCTCTAGTAAAGTCAAGTTCTCCTCGTCTGTAGCAGCGGGGGAGACTTAGAGGCTTCAGGCAGGCGGCGGTGACTGGAGCACACACAAGATTAGCAGCAGCCGAAAGCTAAGCACCACCACTCAACCGGAAACCAAAAACTATGGAAACCTTAAAAAATAGCCCAAATTGATCGTAACACTGTTTGCCAATACATATACCCCGGGGGGTTGCTAAATAATATAGCGACAAAGTAGCTTAGTTGGCAATACTAAATATAGGAACCTGCGCTTGAGGCGAGAGGAGGTTTGGATGTGAATCCTCTCGGTATCTATTGTGCACGTCGATCCAGAGCGTCCCGAACTTGCTCAGGGGCACGTCTGGTTAATATGCAGGCCTTGGAAGAACTGTGAAATGTTCTGCTTCCAGGAATTGTGTAAATGTGTTTGCGACCTCGAGGACTTACATTAACATGCTGAAACTTGACGTGCCTTAAGGATTTCTCCCTGTATCTCTCTGCATTCCAACTTCCTTTCGGTAGTGCTGCATCATTTATGCCAGGTGTTTAAACCCATAGATATTAGATCACTAGATAGGCTGATGTGATGGAGCCATTCTAAACCCGGAACAACCAGCAACATCAGAAGCACATGCATACAGTACATAAAAATGGGACACAAAGTATAACGGTGGTTCTTTCATTGAAATAACTAGTAAGGTGATAAGCATAAGATCCGTTCAATAATATGAAATAAAAGAACCCGTTTTAAAACAACAGGAAAATATACAGAAGATAAGTGGCCTGACCGTTGGCCTGATTGCCTTGATTGTGAAAGACAAATATGAAAGGTATAATTTTAAGACAAATATGAAAGGTATAATTTTAAGTAAAACCGAATAAGATTTGTGTAACAGCTTTTCCTCTGATTATTTCACATTTGGCGCCATAATTTGGTTGGGCCCATTTATACTTCATCCACATCCACCCAAATGGGTATTGGGCCTGTGTTAATTATTATCAGCAGACACGTTATCCTAATGTGAACAGACTTTTGCCCCTCCCCATTCACTGCTCGCAACCCGTGAATGTTTATTTTGGGGGTTATAATTAAGTCTGCGGCATGTATTGTTTCCTAAGCAAAATACTAATAAACTAAGAATAACTTAGACTATAGGCCTAGCACAAGCGCTACGGAAAAATCCCCTTGTCGACCAAACGTTACAGACCGTCTGGCTCAGGTGCAGCGTATTTTAAGATTTATGACCGCATCATCAGCCGACTGCAATACATGTATTTTGTGTTTTTTCCTATATAGCAGGGGTGTCAAACCGGTTCCATGGAGGGCCGAGTGTCTGCGGGTTTTTGCTCTCACCTTGTACTTGATTGATTAATTAGGTCACTAATTGGTTAGTTTCTACCCTCACCTGGTTGTTTAGGTCTGAACTGGGAACCAATTTATAGGAAAAACCATAAACCTGCAGACACTCTGCCCTCCGTGGAACCGGTTTGACACCCCTGCTATATAGGCTTCTATTTCCCGGTCATTTGGACGTGCATCCAGAAATAGGCCTGGTCACTCCCCCTTTCAGTCCGTTCTGTGACGTATGTATAATTTCGTACACTTGAGTCTAGACACCTTGAGAGGAAGAACTTCTGATCTGGTTCTTTAGCTGTCCCGTAGACAAGTATTGTTTTTTTACCTTTTAAAAATAATTCCGCTTATGACTATTTTTTTTATTTCAAATACAACCCAATTTGTGTTCTAATTAGAACCCATTTTAGGTTACAGGTAGAAACCATATTAATAGGGTTCTACAATGTTGTGGCTATAATCCCCCCAAAAACATGACTCAAAGGATTCTCCCACAAGGGCAGCCGAATAACCCATTAATAACCTTTTCTCTGAGAGCCAAGGACGTTGTTTAGGCTATAGTTTGCGTTCTCCTCTCCACTTGCGCATGCCATGAAAGAATTACATCACCTAAACTACTTTAAATCACACATTTGCTTCAACATAACATAAACCAATTGGACCAGATAGATGAATCACCACCCGGCAGGCAGATCGTCATCCCTGAAGCCCATATCCATCGAGTCTGTGTTGCTCCATCACGTTCCAATCATGCACTCTCAGCCGCGCCTGTCGTCAGAGAAACTCGAGCTTGGGACTGTTGGATCAGTGGCTTAGCAGGAATAACTAAAAAAGGTGAAAAAAATGGTAGCCTCCTGAGTGACTATCAAATCCTGACACTTAATGAGTCTCAGTTTCGCACCGTCTTTCTGAGCGCGCTGAGAATGGGCGCCCACCGGCTCTCCGTACCGGTGGAGTGGATGAAAACAGACCGGACAACTTTTACCTTACGACGGGCGGATTCTTTGATAGCACCACATGAATTCTACACTGGAAAAGCCTAAAAGGTAAAGCTTTCGCACACATGACATCCCTGTCAGTTGTACATACAAGTTTAAACGCCTATGGTCGCCTGTTAAGTATCATTCTGAGGCATTTAAACATATTACATTCAGTGTTTTTTTTGGTGTCTGTTAATCAATATTTTACTTTTAATTGATTTTCTTTACTTTGTAATAAATTGGATTGCATGCGGTCCATCTGAGTATATCGTTTGGGAATGCATGTTGGCTTTATATATTCGTCACGCATAATTGTGGTTGTGTCACTGGGAGTGACCCTAATCTCACGTGAGGTGTGTGAAAGTGGTGTCTTACCCGAGGATTGTAATTGGTTCGAATGAATTTCTGCAAGGTGTGCGTGGAGGTTTCAGAAATGCAAATGAGAACGTCTGGACAAAGTGTTTTTCCGATCACATCAATGATATCAAGAACCGCAGGTGCGACCTGGCGTCTCCAAATTGTTTTAGACAGACAGATTAAAATTAAAAAGCCACATGTAATTGATTATGAATTATTAAGAATCAATGATTGAATATTGTAAAATGTAATACTTTTTCTGGGATACATAGATTACCTTAAATGTTGCTATGTATTAATGGAAAAACTAATTCGATGCCTTTGCTCTGTCAATCCAGGCATATTGGTCAAGTAAAACCATTTATGTAGATGTAGTCTTTGGACGTTTTCTGTATTTAGACCGCGTATTTGGGATGTCTGAAAGTGTTTTTTTAAACCTTCAGTACTTTGGCACCTTAGCACTACCCGAGCCATAAAACCGAACAAACCTGCATTGCTCTGTTCCCATGAGCGATCGGTTGTTTGCAACAGAAATGATAAAAGAAATTGAGAGGGACATAAACACTCGCTGTCATTTTTTAAACGCACATTGGTCCGGTAATAGAAGTGTTTATTATCAGAGGGAAGTGTGCCGAGTCATCCGGTTTCTGTGCTCTTGGACGATCTGCCACCCAGTTGGCTCTATTCTATTCCAGCAAATCTCCATAAAACTAGTCTGTTCTACAATAGCATGGGATAAAACAGCGGCCCGCCCATTAGCGCTTTGGGGGAGGTACACGTCCCGAGCGTTCTAAAGAATAATTTGTACGATGGTAATATTATAGATTCGGATGAAAGCATGGTAAAATGTGTTTATATTTACTGTAAAAAATGTCCCGTACAAAACAAGCATTTCAGTCACCAACTAGTTTGCCTCTCAAAAGCTCTGGGTCGTTCAGCACCGGGCATAACGCCCAGCTCTGGGATTGCATATCAATTTCTCACCTATGGGCAGGGCTGCACCAATGAGTTACTAGGAATTTCATCACATGACCTGTACACCACAGTGTAGTGAACCACTTGGAAGTATTGGAATGACCCGGAAAATCCCAAACGATAACCTCCGTCCTACCAGCCACCTCTGCCCTATTCATATTGTTCCCAGAGCAGATGGAGCGAAAATGAGCAAGGGTTTAGGGGCTAATTTGACCCACCGGGAGCCCCTTTGAGCAAGTCTGCTCAAATCCAAAAAGGATTTGACGTGTGCATTTTTAAGTTGGATTTCTGAATCAGAATTTCATGCTCGTTTTGTTAAGTTACTGTGGACCGTTGTTTGCATCATCCAAGTTAAGAGTGTGACCCGAAGTTGATGCCTTTATGAAGACCCTAGATACCCTGGAAGTCACCCTTGGAATTTGGTCAATAACAGTACATTATGGATGGCACTCCAAGCAAGTGTGTAGGGGATAGGGTTTGGTTTGAGATTCACACACGTGGTTCCTGTGTACTCAACGGTGGCTGTCCGTGTCAGGCAGTGCCCAGATGGCGCTCAAGAATCAAGCAATTCAGTCACTCTGTCATCACAGCGATCCACGGGACTAGAAAAAAGAGAACCAGATAAATAGCACTTCTGCGTCAGACAAGCTGCAGCACCAAATTCCAGAGGACAGAGGGCAGCAGTATGCCCATAACTTGAAAAAAATTACATGTTACTTGAGGTGACCGTTAGGAGACCACAACTTCAAAGATTAGAAGACCAGGACTGGTTCGGGATTTTGGTCTTTGGATTTGAGACCAGGCACATTCAACTGCGTCAGCTCTCGCCCTAAGAAATGTACCGCTGTATCTCGTAGCATGTGTTCACGAGTTACGCGCATTTGCTGTATGGGCCGCGGTTGGCAGACCATCTGCAAGCCGATAGACGGCAATGAGTCACTGGCTGCCCCCGCCCATCGGGTCGAGCCTCGTCGACGGACCGTCCGCACGCCAGGCCATTTTTGCTCTCTGGGTTGTTTTAAATGTTCGATCATAATTGGCTAGAAGAACTATCTGGCTGGTTGTTTAATGTTGACCGTCGTCTGTTTACTGGTCCAGTTCTCCAGCTAGTTCTCCATGTTCTGTCAACGCACGTTAGGGTTTTTCTAGTGCGGAGTTGCAGAGTTAGTTGCAATCAATATTTCATTGTTGACTAGAATGTCATTATGTTATTAGCTAAACCCATACTTGCCACTTCCAGCATTATTTATTTTTACCCAGCATGAATATAGATAAGAACATAGGGACAAATAGAAAATAGACGTTGAGGAGGACGGAGAGGAATAGAAAATAGACATAGTGAGGAACAAAAAAGACACAGAGGGCATATATAGAGGGATTAGACAGGAAATAGAGAATGATATAGATTCTGTTCTGAATCCAGGAAATGGAGAGGGATGGATAAAATGAACTCAGCATAGTCTTTATAGCTGCGTTAAAAAAAGACAGGATGGGACAGCCAGGTTTATACTGGCGTGGGTTAATTGAAGCTCTGTGGAACAACTAAGCAGGAGGAGAAGAGGGGAGATGAAAAGGCAGAAAAGGTAAAGAAGGGGAGAGGTGAGCAACAGAGGGAGGGGATGGGAGGCTTCGCCAGGAGGGAGACAGGTTGTGGGCTGAATTCCAATCCGCTCTCTTCTGCCCTTGTTCCCTTCCCCTGCAGATATGAAAGGTGGAATGAGTTTAATTAATGTTACTAAAAGATCCTTATAGGTTAACTTAATCCACCTGCCCCAGGGTCAGGAGTAAGTGTTGGACAATGCATAACAAATGTTCTTCATGCTTAAGAGCAGAGATACGGACTGCAGGGTGGTATATATTACCATTTTGCTGATACCTGGAATCCAGCCATCAATAGGAGAATGGAAAAGGAGAGCAGGGGGTGGGGGGGTAGATGAGGAGGGAGGGAGAGATAGATATGAGGCGATGATGCCAGGGACCAGAAAGGCAGCCAAAGTGGAGACAGGGAGGAACGGAGAGCGGGACAGATTGGATTCACACTCATCACTTCCGCATTGGCCGGAGTTATTAACTCCCTCAAGGAGAGTTTAGCCTGACAGGCCAAAGGCTATAAGCCATGACTGAATTACATTAAGCTGTTTAAATGTTGCGTTGGCCATCATATTGCCATTTAACAAAAAGCCCCATTCCGCCGATATGCAAGCGAGTGGGCACATACAATGAGGGGATTACGGGGGAAATAATCAACAAACGTTTAATTAAAAAGTGACTACTGTTGCAATAAGATGAAATGTATGATTGTGCAAATGTCACTGAGTCTGCCGCGGTACTCCGTTCCACGGTGGTCAGGGAGAAAAGAGAAACTTCTAGAAGCAGCAGTCTTTGTTACATACAGCTTTACAGCATTAGATTTACATTGAGCTCTAAAACCACCCAGAACATAAACAGAACAACGTCAGGGACTAGTATATTTTGTTGACTGAGACCAGATGTATTTTGGCCTAAGGACAAGCCAACAGGATTTCTTCTGGGACTTCGGGATCCTGTCTGCCCATATCCAGGTCTCCATGCTCGATCTGTCAAACTCAACAGGATATTGCATTTTGCATTTGTGGTAATGGCCCCATTTGTGATGGTCAGAATCTGAATTGCCTTAATTTTTCTTTCTTTTCACACATACTCAGAATGTTACGTGGCGGAGTGTTAATGCCAGCGTGAGGCGAGGTTCAGGAACAGAACTAATCCAAACTACACTAAGTACTACATAAAACACGTGCAAATGGCATGGTGGGCCATACAGAATAATGACAGATGGTAGGTGAATAGAAAAAAGTGGTTAACAGTGGTTAACAGATTCGTGTGCATTATCAGTATATCATATCGGGACGCAGGGAAATTTACTGAGTTTGAGAGCTTTGGAGTGTCGCTGTTAAGTTCATGGTTTGGATGTGGATTGGATATGGGAGGCTATTGGTCCCCTTTAGTCCGATTGGCCTCGGTGGAATACATTTGATTGGTTGCCGACGGCCACATCATGAGCATCTGACATTGTTCAGGTTGTGGTGTTTTCAGGCGTGACACCGTCTCGCAGTGTAGCAGCTGTATTCCAGACGGCAGAGGTTGACACAGCATTGCAGGGAGACGCCATGTCACATGTCTCCGTCTCACTGTCCTGTGTTGTCGTGGGATCGTCACCAGCTCTGCTCCTCTCCGTCTTGTGCAGGTCTCCGATCCAGCCCCTCTCCGATGTCACCCGGACATCCCCATGGCGCTGTTTAACGGCTCGGAACGCCCCTTCTGGAACGACTCGGAACGGGTTCCGGAAGACCTCCTCCTCCAGAGCAACTCCTCCGGCGGGTGGCCGGGGGGCAGGACGGCGTGTAACTACTACGCCATGCTCTACTCGCTGCTCATCCTGGCCATCGTGTTTGGCAACGCGCTCGTGTGCCTGGCGGTGGTGAGGGAGAGGTCCCTCCAGACCACCACCAACTACCTGGTGGTGAGCCTGGCCGTGGCCGACCTGCTAGTGGCCTCCCTGGTCATGCCCTGGGCCGTCTACCTGGAGGTGAGGGGCGCCGTGGGTCAGGATTGGGGGGGGGGTGCTTGAAGGGGATCACACAACGAATGGAAGTCCACGCCAAAGGGGCTTGATTAAAAAGTGAATGATGTTGCAATAACATGAAATGACCAACCGTGACAACGGTGTGATCACACACAATGGGGGGGGGATTAGTGGGGAAATCATCGACAAAACCGTTTCGGGATGGTGGCGTTTCTCTGGCTCCACTCGTCACTGGCATGACCGTAGCGGTTGGCGGAACAACACAAACAGACGTGCGACCTGTGTGGATTTGTGGCATACGCGCGTGTTTTTCTGTGAGCTCGCTCAGTTTAGTTGAACTCACCTTGAACTCCTCACAAATAGGTGGGACTGGAACTCCTCACAAGGTTCCTCCATACGGAAAAAAATGAAAAATTAAGACCAGAATGTTTTTACTACATTTATACAAAATATTTGTTTTGATTACCCCCCAACACTCACTAGTGGTAATTTTCTATTGAAGCAGCAAAGGGGGAAGAAACATGTAATGATATTTGGTTGCTCATTCACAGGGTACACTGATTTCTTCAGGACGGTTACATTTCTGTTTTCCATAACTGTCTTTTGTGGGAATAGTTTTTAATTTAAATCGGAATGCATTGTTGGGGACATTTTTATTCACTGTAGTGAACTGGAGGCGCTGGAACTGAATTTGGGAATTGCATATTTTATATGCAATTCCAAAAGCTCCAGGTAATAATTTATTTAATGAATTTGGGGTGCTATAGCTAGGTATCGACAGATGGCCTAGCACTCAGTGGTTGTTGAGCCAGTAACAGAACAAAGACTGTTTCAAATCCCTTAGCAGGCAAGATTTAAAAAAAAAAAGCAACATTTCTCAAATGTAAGTGTGGGGAGAATGTGAGGGAAGGGAGAGGGGCAAAGGTTGAAGCGGGCTCTTAGAAATTTAATACGCCATAGTTAATCAAATTATTTAAATTATGCCGTAGCAGGGTCAGATATAAGCAACGGGGGTCGTGGCGGGGTCATGGCAGGGTCGTGGTGGGGTCGTGGCAGTATGTGTACCACGGTGCGTTTTGCATTTATGTAGCTATAAAGGTGGAGTATACAGCATGCTCTTGTCCATTATATCGTAAATCTGACCCGGCTCAAGCCTTAAAAACAGTCCTATGATTATAGTCTTCCGTGGCCTGACATTAATGTTCGGTGGGTTGTAAATACTGGACTGTGCAAATGTCTTATGCACCTGAAAGTTGTAGTCTCTTATTTGGATAGTTAGGTTTTATTTGTAAATATACATATATAAAAAATATGAATACACTCACTACTCAAATAAATTGCCTTAGTTCGAATTTCAATTGCATAAAACATTTGCACATTACTGTAAATACATTGGATATAAAAAGTCTACACCCCCCAGGTTTTTGTGATGTACAAGAATGAGACTTCGATAAATCATGTCAGAACTTGTCCTACTCATAATGTGACCTATAATGTGAACAATTCAATTGAAAAACAAACTTAAATATTTGAGGAGGAAAAAATGAAAAATAAAAACCTTATAAGAACCTGGTTGCATAAGTGTGCACACCCTCTTATATCTGGGGATGTGGCTGTGTTCAGAATTACGCAATCAGTCATGTTAAATAGAAGTCATTACACACCTGCCATCATTTAAAATGACTCTGATTAATTAAAAATAAAGTTCAGCTGTTCTAGTAGGACTGTCCTGACATTTCCTTAGTTGCATCTCAGAGCAAATGCCATGGTCCGCAGAGAGCTTCCAAAGCATCAGAGGAATCTCATAGTTGAAAGATATCCGTCAGGAGAAGGGTACAAAAGAATTTCCAAAGCATTAGATATACCATGGAACACAGTGCAGACAGTCATCATCAAGTGGAGAAAATATGGCACACCAGAGACATTACCATGAACTGGATGTCCCTCCAAAATTGATGAAACGATGAGAAGAAAACTGGTCAGGGAGGCTTCCAAAAGGCCTACAGCAACATTAAAGGAACTGCAGGAATTTTTGGCAAGTATTGGCTGTGTGACAACAATCTCTCGTATTCTTCATATGAATTGGCCATGGGGTAGAGTGGCAAGACGGAAGTCTTTTCCTACAAAGAAAATCATCTAAGCCTGGCTGAAGTTGGCAAAAACAAAAATTAAGTCTCCCAAAAGCAAGTGGTAAATGTGTTATGGACAAAAAGTTGAACTTTTTGGACATAATTCCAAAAGGTATGTTTTGTGCAAAAACAACACTGCACATTACCCAAAGAACACCATACCCACAGTGAAGCATGGTGGTGGCAGCATCATGCTTTGGGGCTGTTTTTCTTCAGATGAAACCAGGGCCTAAGTCATGGGTGGAGAGAGTTATGAACAGTTCCAAATAGCAGGCAATTTTGGCACAAAACCTTCAGGCGTCTGATAGAAAGCTGAAGCACACATCCAAATCCACAAAAGCATGGCTTCACCAGAAGAAGATTAACGTTTTGGGATGGCCCAGCCAGAGCCCAGAGCGAAATCCAGTTGAACATCTGTGGGGTGATCCAAAGAAGGCAGTGCACAGGAGATGTGCTCACAATCTTAACAGATTTGGAGCTCTTTTGCAAAGAAGAGTAGGCAAACATTGCCACGTCCAATGTGCCATGCTATTAGACTCCTTCCTAAAAAGACTGAGTGCTGTAATAAAATCAAAAGGTGCTTCAACAAAGTATTAGTTTAAGGGTGTGCACACTTATGCAACCAGGTTAAATAAAATCCCCCTCAAAGATTTCCGTTTGTTGTTTAATTGAATTATTCACATTCTAGGCCACATTAAAGGTGGAAAAAGTTCTGAAATGATT
This sequence comes from Esox niger, assembly GCA_016801105.1. Classification (NCBI taxonomy): domain Eukaryota; kingdom Metazoa; phylum Chordata; class Actinopteri; order Esociformes; family Esocidae; genus Esox; species Esox niger. Next base: position 4,797 of record JACXGJ010006580.1, on the reverse strand, counting down.
TATCTTTGTCTTAATTTGTTTTGCATCACAACACCTGGCACTTTTACAGGGGTGTGTACACTTTTTATATCACTGTACTAGCACTATACGCTCTTATGGTTTGTGGCTTTCAGACACTAAGCATGAAAGCCTTGGATGTAATTCATGACTTCAACCACTGAGTGTTTAATTCCCTATTACCTTTAAGCAGAGGTGAGACGGTGTTCCTTATGGGAGCTAAGTGAAAATAGTGCACAATAAAGTAACAGCTGTTCTAGTTCCAAGACCAACATTTTCATAGTGAAGAGGAGACACACCTTAGCTAATTAATAATAGTGTCCTCAATAGATAATTCTAATGAATGACAGTTATTCACAGCAAAGAATATAGTTAGATTACAGTCATTTGTCTTCAAGTCCTCAGCATTTTGTATTTTAAATGCCACGTAACGACTTCATTTGCATTTAATAATTGACTTGGCCATTCATGAATGGGAATAATTAACATGCAAGCATCTTTGTGTTCTGACGACCCTGGAACTTGAGAAGACGTGCATTCTACCAACTTGTTGTTATTTGGGGAGTGTTTTTCAATAGTGGCCTTTGATACTGTCTCATTGTCAGTTAAGAGAGAGGCTTAAGATGTCCGAAAAGTTAGGGGTAAAAAATTATTAACGAAGGGAAAGGGAGATTAGCCAAAGTGAATTTCCAGAACAAAATGAAAAAGAAGATAAATTCAAATAACAAAATTGTAAAAAGGTTGACCAGCAGTGGGCCCTAGGAGTTCACGACCAACAAATAAATTAACTACAATACAACACATTTCATTCACCCTGTTAGCAACAGGTCTAATTTCCATAATTAAATAGAAAAGGGCTTCCCAACCAGGCGTGGCAGGACCCTGGGGGCAGCTGACCTATATACAGGGGTACTTCAAAAGAAGACAGATGAGTCCGTATCAGAGTATGTGTGCGTGCGTGTTCAGACCGTTCCTTGTGTACGTAAGAGCAACAGGTGATTGTTCTACCGCTCTCTGTCACTGCAATAGAAGACCAGGGGTGAAGGTCACATTGGGGGGGAGACATGCATCGTGACCCCTGATCTGAGCCGTGGCTAATATGCTTTGTTACTAACTGCAGGGGGAGGGAATGAAGTAGCGTGTAGGGTGTCTCACTTGAACCCTATACAGCAGAGGACGGGTGTGTGGGGGTGTTTCGTTCGTCCCTCGTCAATTGAACAGATGCTGATAGAAGTGGCTGCAACGCCAGTTGCTGGACGTAATCTTGCCAAAATAAAAGCTACAATCTCTGAAAAAAGGTGCAGTCTAGAACCGGAAAGGGTTCCCGAGCAGTCCCCATTAAAGATTTCTGTTTCCATAAAGAGCCGCTTCCACCGAGCAACCCAAAATGCTTTCCCAGAATGGTTGCATTCTGGGTACTGTCCTGTGATTCTAGACCCAGACCGTAGGGGCCTTTGAGGCTTTTCCATCTGAGGCCAGAAATCCAGCAGTCTGGAAACTCGGCTTAGAACCCATTTGTCCCTGTCAGAGACTGTGTGTGTGTCAGAGACCCGTATGTGTGTGTCAAGGTGTTTTTGAGTGTGTGTGTGTGTGTGTGTGTGTGTGTGTGTGAGGACAGTGTGTGTGAGAGAGGTGAGAGTGTTCTGAGTGATCATTTTATCCAGTGCTGTTCAAAATTATGTTTCCATTTTGGCACAAGCAAACCATAATAGGAAATAAATGGAACTTGAGTGACTGTGTTCTGACGGTACTGGCAATTTACTGACTGTGTGCTGACGGTACTGGCAATTTACGGACTGTGTTCTGACATGGTGCTGTTGGTGTTCTGTCAGCCACCAAACACTTCATGTAACAGTTGATCAGTCTCTCAGTTCACCTTGGAAGAATTCTGTCCCACTTTTCCAAACCTTTTTAGGTTTGAGCGTGAATCGCTTGTTCTGGCCAGCACCAGCATTAGGTTAAAGTCCGGACTTTGACAATGCGATTCCAAAACCTTTCAGCCATTCTAGACCTAACTGGGTGTTTTTGATTACCGACCTGCTGCATGGCTCAGTTGAGCTTGGACTCAGATCACCTGTGTTAGAAATTAGCCATTTCTTATAGTGGTTGAAAAAATGCTTGCATACACGCTTATCAAGGGAGAGTAATTCATTTGTTTATTGCAGCATTAGATAGTCTTGTTCATGAGGTTACGGACCTGGTCTTCCTTACACAACCTCAATCCCATCTCACTCAATCACTCTTCTCACTGTAATGTTGGTTACAAGCTGTTATATACATTAAAGGGTTTGTTTACCTAGCAAAGATCCATTTTCCAAGACAGTAACCCCCATGCCAAATGGTCAATATAAACATTCCTCTGGTTATCAGAGCGCAGCCTACAGAGAGATAATCTAAACACAGATGTTTCTGTTGTTCTCATTATCTAGGAACATTCACTTTGTAACTGATAATGCTCAGATTCCACACCTGACAAAGATCAGGTATTACTGATCTGTATGCAGAAAATCATCGCCAAAGCATGAAACAACCAGCACAATGCTTGAACATTGATGAATGAATCACCTGTATTCGCTAAGCACATGTACACATTACCCAGAACTTGACTTGGTGCAACACTACTGACGACAAAATACACACTCCACGCAAAGTAATCAACTATTATTACGATTATGTAGAACCTGACATCATGAGCCCTGTGTTGTTAGTCTCATTTGGGATGGATGGCTGGTTGCTAAGGGCTTCAGCATAGGGAAAAACAACTGTTGAACTGTTCGTTTTTTTTTAGGCCTTGATTGACCTGTAGAGCCCACCTGGCTTTCACTCTGGAACTGTGGGTGGGAGAACTCGACACTGGTCTTGTCTGCGCACTTCCTTGGCCTGGACACCTGTACATTAGGAACTCTGTTTAGGGGGCAGATGGCAGCTGAGAGCTGTTTATGCAGACTGTTCAATCCGTTTGCAGTTTACCTCTGCAGAGGGCAGTCACAGACCCACACCAGGCACTTAGGGAGGAGACAGTGAACTGTGTAATAGGGTCTCCAGGGGGGGAGCTGATGCAGGGCATTGAGGCCCACAAACACCTGTGTGGGTTTTGCCTGCATTTATGCCTGGGTTATTTCAACTGCGGCAGACCTTATTAAGATGTCTTGGCAGGGCTTGAAGCGGGCAGTACACGCTCCAAAACCAATGTGGCTGTGTTAAAGCAGTTCTGCATGGAATAGAGTGGGACGATATTCTCTTAAGGTTTTTCATTCAGAGGCCCTTTATTCAATATTTATGCTTTTGCTGAATATCAGAGAGTGTCAAAGATGCGCTTGAAGAAAAAACAAACTATTTGCAATGTATTTGATGTGTCGATTGTTAATGATGAAGACTGATTTTCGTGATGGTGATGATACAGAGGAATTGTGTGTGTCACCTGTCCAGGTGGTTGGAGGGGCGTGGCTCTTCAGCAGGATGTACTGTAACATCTTCGTCACCCTGGATGTCATGATGTGCACTGCCAGCATTCTCAACCTGTGCGCCATCAGCATTGACAGGTACGGGTCTGTGTGTGTGTGTGTGTGTGTGTGTGTGTGTGTGTGTGTGTGTGTGTGTGTCTGTTCTTTACTCAGACAGGCAATGTTTTTATTTTTATTATCACTGTTTTTTAACCAGCTGTCAGTGTGTTTATGAGAGATTGAATTGTGCCGAAAAGGGCAGGTTTTAGAGTATTTTCCAAATTGTTCCAGTCATTGGCTGAAATGAATAGCAGCCAAAAGTAAGTGCGGCTTTGTGACTCACCAGACTGAGGTAGCTACCAAAATACAGGCTACTATTGAAATCGTTTAACAGATGGTAAAGGTCACCAGAGGGTAAAGGTCACAGTGATGTCTGTTAAACAGGGCGCAGGTTACACAGTAAAGCTCCGGTAAGTCTCTTAATTTCAACCCTTCTTTTCCTCACTCAAAACCTTGCTTTTCAACTTTTTTGAAGAGAAAGAAAAGGATGCAGTTGTCTCTTAATTTATTCCGGAGCAGTAGATGCCGGTTTGAAGGACAATAGTGCTTAGAAGGGTGTCCTTGGCAGAATGAATGTGTGAACGATACTTTGTTAAAGGACAATGAAACCAGTTTGGTATGTAACTTTAACTGTGGGTGATAGAGGTTTGGAACGAGAGAGGGAGCAATCCAGCACGATACCAAAGCCTTGGTGGGGCTGTTTGGAGGGCCAAGCAGGTTGAAGTATGAGCTCACATTTTGTTTTTGGGGAATTGAGGAGAAGAGGGAGGTCAAATGAGGCACGCTGGATGTGTATAAAGCAGTGCTGTAGGGTGGTCAGCACAAAGTTCAGTTTGGGGCCCAGTTGAACTTTAAAGTGGCTTCAACCTCCCTTGTAGACTTTTAGCAAAGCAATTGTTCATATCTTTACAAAGTTGTGTTTTGTGAAGATTGTCTTAGGAGAATATATGGAAATGCTTTGCTTATTAATGGCAGTGCCAGTGTTTGTACGTTCTGGAAAAGACTTCTGAAGGTGATTTTGCACTGTAATATCCATGATGCTGAAGTGAGACGGTATGTATGTATGACTGACTAAGATCTCATTATACTTCCACCGGGCTTGAAGCCATGTTCTCAGAGCAGGTCTGTTTCCATGTTCTCAGAGCAGGTCTGTTTCCATGTTCTCAGAGCAGGTCTGTTTCCATGTTCTCAGAGCAGGTCTGTTTCCATGTTCTCAGAGCAGGTCTGTTTCCATGTTCTCAGAGCAGGTCTGTTTCCATGTTCTCAGAGCAGGTCTGTTTCCATGTTCTCAGAGCAG